>JANTPZ010003713.1:0-16908 GCA_025593235.1 Vachellia pachyceras
AAACGTGAAGAGGAAAAAGAAGGGACACACCGATCTCAGAGCGAAACGCAGAAGGCAGCCGGGACTCTGACCCAAAAACCTTCTGCAAAATTCCAAGCTTTATCCACTCACAAAACCAGAAACAGAACGACCAAACAAACGGAAAATAAAAATAAAAAATTGTGAGGGTTTGAGGCAATGGGCATTGACCGAAAAAGGAGAAAACCAGAAGCTAGCACTCAAAAGAGTGAGCGAAGAAGTACGAGAGGGAAAATGGGAAAGGAATGGTTTCCTTCTCCGCTTTCGATTTTTCCCTCTTCTATGCAGTGTGAAAAAGGCAAACGAAAAGGAGAAACCCACGAAAATCCAAAACCACACTTGACGCGGAATGCCGCCAAGCGGAGGGCAGAATGTGGTATGGATCAGGATCACCCTCCTTCTAGAGTATACTTTACGTATACGCTTCCGTATATTTAGTGTGTGCTGGTATTTGTTTTCACACTATAGCCGTACCTGTTTCTTTCCAAATTAAAGCTCTTTTGATACTCTTTTAATCTTGACCGTTTATTATTTTTCCAAAAATAGATAATTGAAGCCAATAAAACTCTCCACCCACCAACAATATGCTTGGTTGGATAAGTAGGATATATTCCAATAATAGATGTAGTAACGTTAAAATTTATTAGGAGAACTTACCATTTGAAAGATCTCATAAGTGTTGGATTCGGATTAGTTGATTGTTTAAATACATAATAATAGGATTTAGAAAAGGCAGCGGATACCGGATAACAAAAATAAATAAAAACTCTCAACCATCCCAAGTTAACACCAAACCAGGAATTTATTATTTTATCATTTCATCCATAATAATATATAATATATTTTGTTAATTCTTTTATTTATAAGCATAGTTTCGGTTTTGTCTCTCGATTCTATGCAGCAATTTTGTTCAACAGGCAGGTCAAAATTTTGATGTGCTTTTAGTTTTGAAGATTGTTTAAATTTATCGGTGAAATCATATTACCTATTAAATACATTGTGTGGGTTTGGGAAGGTGGTAGAAAAATACTTTTAAATAATTTGATGTAAATATGTTAAGGATATTATCTTGTTTTTTGAAAAAACACTGTTAAACATACTTTTTAAAAGTAAACAAATTTTTCCAAATAAACACATTGTGTCTACTTGAGACGAACGTGATTGCACTTTTAATATTATTAATACAAATTATTTTTTTCTGTAATAAGCATAAAGCTGTAGTGACTTTGTTTTATCTTTTCAATTATTATTACAAGATATATTAATTAAGTCAAATATTCGCTATGGCTAGATATTTAAGTTTGCATCCGTAGGAGGCTACTTCTGCCATACGTTGTTATGTGAGGGTACTTCCGGAAATCAAAGAAAAAGTCGAGAATTAAAAATTTAGGTACGGGACTTTAATATAAGTAAAGGAAAATCAGGGCCCCACACGAGTAATTTATTGTTCTATGCCTAAAGGGCGGGAAAACCACAATTCCCAATGATATTAGGACACTTGTCATCATCTCTTCATAGTATCCACCCTAATCTTGGCCGTCCACTTGGCTGCCCTATGAAGCTTATAATTCTTTTTTACTTTTTGTTAGGTTATCATATTGTTAGGTAGTTCCTTCCATCCCTGATTAGTCGTTGTGATTTATATTTTCATTCTGTCTCTAAGTATATTATGTTTTACTTTTTAAATTATAACTTTTTAAATTATAATTATTGCTTATTTTCATTCAAAAATAGCATGACATTAAACGTAAATTTTGAGAACACATATGATCTGAAAATATTTTACTAAATGAGATTTTTCTCACATAGGTAAAATAAGTAAACCAAACAAGATAGACAAATGATCTTATCTATTTTTTTGTTTTTAGAAACGGTTTTAAAAACAATTTTTCAAAATAAAAAAAATTCTGTTCAGATAATTGTTTTAAGAAATTATATCTGAAAGTAAATATTCTTAGAGCAAATACCAAAATTTTGATGATAAATCAAGCTCTTAAATGAAGAAAAAGTCAAAAAAACCATCCGGCGGAGAAAAAATGGTTATACATTAATGCAAAAAGAAAAACAACGAAAAGTTGTTTTTTTTTTAGTTTTTAAAAACATGTTTTAATTTTTTTAAAAAAATAATTTATTGAAAACAAAAACCAAACAATTTTTTATTTTCCTATTTTAAAAACAAAAACAAACTGTTTCTAAAAATGCAAATAAACGTCCCTAAAGATCAGGAGGATTGGAGGGTGTTTGGGGAGGTTATATAAAAATCATGATTTTGGTTAAAACAAAATGTGAACGTGAAAAAAAAAAGTGTTTGGGTTGTTTCCTCCAAAATGAGCGTTAGAAGAGAATCAAACACATACTTATGCATTTATCAAATATCCAGAATCAATTAAAAAATATTTAAATATAAACTGAGACAAAATTTCTCTAATTACTCAAAATAAAATCTAATACATGCACCCCAACTCTCACTTGGGAGCTTATCCGTACATGCGAAGCAATCTTGCCATCCACGTCAGCGTCTACATGTCAAGATAGGTCCTCTAACATTTTCGTTTTTTTTTCCTTCCCTTCATAATAATTTTCTATTTACATTTGACGCAAAAATGGTGGAATCAGACGTTGATATCAGGTAGAGTTTCTTTCGTTTGTACGTGACTACGTGTGTTTCCCGTTGTAGCAAAACGGAAGCTGAAAAACTGAAGTGGTGTCATATTTCTCCGAGGCCCCTCAATAAAATAACCCAAAAGACAGCAAAAAAATAATAATTAGCAAAACTCTAAATTGAGCTGTACCATCCTCCCGGAGAATAACTCGGTTGATGAAGTTTGCTTTTCCATAATGTTGTTCTCTTCTTCTTCTTTCTAAAACTTCCGAACCTTCATTGTTATTTTAGCGATTTCTGGATTTTTCTGTCTGGGTTTTATATATTGTGTTTGTTACGTGTTTGTTCGTGGTTGTAGGTGTAGGCAAATAGGCAAGGGCTCAAATATTAGGCACATTCGGTGTATTTGAACGCTTGATCCTTTTGCCGTAGGGCTGGCTATCTCTGCTCACCTGAGTTATTAATTAAGCTTCCAAGAATCTAATCATGTGTGAGACTACTATGATGCCTGAACCTCTTAAATTGGGCGAGTATGCGGACATTTTCTATATATCCCTTTTGCATAATATTGCTCTTCTTTGTTTGCATGCTTCTCCCTGATTATGATGGTGTGAGAAATGGAAAAAAAAAGAAAGAATTAGAATCTGCATGTCACACGTAGAACATTCTTATGAATGAAGATACCTCTAATCGAACGACGTTTCTGAAGAAGACCTTTATAGCATAACATCATTCTTTACATCATATCATAGTTCCTGCTTTTCACCGAAACCTACCTTTTTTTCCACCTAAAACAGGTGCTGAAAATGAATATGAGGAGGAAGAGAGGAAGAAAAGGGTTGGAGCTATCAAGAAGATAGCAATTCAAGAGTTCCTTCTCAAAGAGGCGCAGGCACAGCAGGGTTATGTCTCTGTCAATTGAGGATGACCTTGATGCAGAAGAGTTGCAGGCCGTTAATACTTTTCGCCAAATGCTTATTCTGGAAGAGTTATTGCCTGCCAAGTACGACGATCATCATATGATGTTAAGGTAACTCTTCTCTTCATCAAGTTGAAATGGTTGTTAACCAATCGTAAGACAAAAAGGTACATGTTTAGTCTCACCTTTGAAACCATTAAAACATGACCATTCACTTTAGTAGAAGTTTTTGAGTTGAGATTGTTGTTGTCATGAATTTACCTCATGATGATACAGATTCTTGAAAGCAAGGAAGTTCGACTTTGAGAAAACAAAGCAAATGTGGGCAGCCATGCTTCAGTGGAGAAAAGAATTTGGTGCTGACACTATCATGGAGGTATACCTACTCCTGTGCATCTATCTGGTCCTGATGTTTTTCCTGCATAATCACCGATTAATTGATGATAAGTCTAAACTCAAGTACGTTAACAATGCCCCCCTCCCAATAGGATTTTGAGTTCAAGGAACTGGGCGAAGTTTTGAAATACTACCCGCAAGGGCATCATGGAGTTGATAAGGAAGGAAGACCTGTTTACGTTGAGAAACTGGGTCAGGTTGATCCTAAAAAGCTCTTGCAAGTGACATCAATGGATCGCTAAGTATCACGTAAGAGAGTTCGAGAGGACCTTTGTTGTGAAGTTCCCTGCCTGTTCAATTGCAGCAAAGAAGCACATTGACCAAAGCACAACTACTTTGGACGTGCAAGGAGTGGTATGTATGAAATCCTATGCCTGTTTGAAATATAAGCTTTTTGAAAAAGGAAGTGTTATTTGCTTCAAGACGTCATAGGAAGAATCTTGAAGGTAACGTTGAATGACAAATCATGTGAAACATGTACTTAAAAAGTAAGCAAAACAACACTGATGACTGACATAATTGATCAGGGACTGAAAAATTTCAACAAAGCTGCAAGGGATCTCATCCAGAGGCTTCAGAAGATTGAGTGTGACAACTATCCTGAGGTACTCCTTTGGCTACATATGCTCTTGTTTTTTTCGACCCAAATTGAATCATTTAGAATCACACAATCATATATTAGGAGAGAGAACGATAACAAAAAAATCTGGACTGTTATGCCATCTCACTTGGTATCTCCCTACAGTAGATGATATAGTCACTATAAACTGATTGAACTTTCGCTCTCCCACTTGGACCTTGAACCGTATGTTCATCATCAATTCCGGCTCTGGATTTAGGCTCTTGTGGAACACGGTGAAGTCATTCCTTGACCCCAAGACCTCTGCAAAGATCCATGTATGTATCTCTAATCTACTAATGTCTTTGAGGCTATTTTTATGTCATTATATGACAAAGCAGAGGTTTAACCTAAAACCTCCTGCTAACTGACAATAGCTAGTGGCCTCTTTTGAAGTAATCCAGTCAATTTGGCAAGGCAGTGAAACCTGACAGTTTAATGATGATTTATTTTCCAGGTCCTAGGCAACAAATACCAGAGCAGGTTGCTTGAAATCATTGATGCCAGGTTCAATTTTGCATTGAATATCTGATACATTTCCACACAAATTTATCCAACCTAACTCACGAGTAACAGAACAAAATTCACTTGAGTTAAATATTAGGGCACCTTATAGTTCTTCCCTTGACACATAATTAATCGGTCCTTCTTATTTACCAGTGAACTTCCAGAGTCATTGGGAGCTATTTGCACTTGTGCAGATAAAGGGGGGTGCATGCTCTCGGACAAGGGACCATGGAATGACCCAGAAATCTTCAAGGTAGATAATTGATGTCATGCCAGTTTTAGCTTCATGTTATGGCGTCATAAAACGAGAATGAAGTGTGTTCTTTTGACGATTAGATGGTTCAAAATGGTGAGGGGAGATGTCAAAGTAGAGCCTTGGCCGGTATTGAGGAGAAAACAACAAATGAGGACGAAGCAATTTACCAAAAGGTACTCGTTTTCCCATCTTTTTGAAGTTTCACGGTGCAATTCTCTTTGTTCTGAAACATTCTTCTCCATTTTTCTTTCTGATTACTACAAATTAAGGGAGGTGATTCTTTCAAGAACATAAAATGTTTATCGCCAACGGTCGAGCATGCAAAACCAGTAGTAAGTTTTCTAGACTCCACCAATTTTTTCTGCTATAAACCTTTTTCTTGATAGTTCAAGAGGAAACTGCATAAATATAGTGGTAAAATTTGTCATCACAGATGACAGAACCATGAGCATTGTGAGGACAACTTATATTCTCTTTATCCACACCGAGAAAAACTATAACAAGTTCCATCACTCGATCAATGAATTCTTCTCCCTATGTACTGCAGATTGCAAAGCAAACGAGTGGTTACAGATATGATGTGTCTGTCCAATGGTGGACAAGGCAGTTGATTCACCTCGGTCAAAAGCAAAAGGTAAACTTGCAATTTCATTGGTATTACGTACAGTTATATATATAGTTCTTACTAGGTCTATGGTAGTAGTTCCTTGTGATTCTTGCTTTGTTTGGCCATCAACATGCAATTCATTGATATATGCTTGTTGAATAGGGTTTGTTAGGTTCTGATATTGGAATTGCTGAAGCTGAAGATTGTTTCGCTGCCAAGCCTAGTGATAGAATGAGAGGTCAAATAGTAGGAAGGTTCATGACATTAGTAATGGGAATACTGACATTGATTAGGGTGACGAAGAACATGCCTAGGAAGCTCACAGAAGCAGCACTTCACAGTAACTTGGCACATTGCGACGGAGCCATGACAAAAGGGCACCATCAGTTGCCTGAACCACCTCCACTGGTTTCAGGCGGCGACCACATGTTGTTGATGAAGCGCATTGCTGAGCTTGAAGACAAGGTCAATGCCCTAGCCTGCAAACCTCATATGCCTCCAGAAAAGGAGGAAATGTTGAACACTGCTCTTGCCAGGGTCAGTGCGCTGGAGAGTCAATTGAATGAAGCCAAAAAGGTACTCAACTCATATAGATTATTGTATCTTGATAACAAGTAAGGATTAGAAAGATTTGTTTTTCAAGCCATCCCTATATTGTGTGGTTTGTGGGAATAGGAGCTTGATAACGCGCTTGCTCGGCAAGGAGAGCTGCAAGCAGCCATTGATAAGAAGAGGAGAAAAAGGAGACTTGTATGTGACTTGCTATTTTTTTTAATTTTCCATTAATATATATATATATTTGAGAAAGGTTCTGATGTTTTTGCTGTTGGATAAATGGGTTTTTTTTTGTTGAATGGGTTTTTGAGATGCAGTTCCGCTGGTAAAGCTGAAGGAAACGACGCCACCTGCAGGCATTGAAAATGAGTTGGCCATCTCCATCTCCTTTCTTTTTATTTTGTGATTTTCTTGCCTTGTCCAAGAACTTGTGGACATTGTTCTCTGTGATGTGAATATTTCGTTAGCATATTGTTCTACCACTCAGGGTGACAATACTCTCAAGTTTTCGCCTTTCACATATGGATAGTTTTGTGTTTGGGCTCCTAGGTTTTTTTTTGAGTGGAAATGAAATTTATTATGATGGGCTCCTAGGTATTGATGGTTATAGTTTTTTTACCAAATGTTTCTTTTCTTTTCTTTTTTTTAAGTAAAGGGTAGACACTAATAGCATGAGATTACAACGGCAGAATCAAACTATAACCTCCCATTTAAAAAAATAACATTTCGTTAGGCTACAAAAAATTTGTTTCTTGTCAAATGTTTCTATTTCAAGTTGAGGAACTTTAAAAATAAAAATGCGTCATTTTTTTTTCTTTTTTTATCTTTCTATCACTTTACATATATTTAGTGTTTTTTTACTTAATTTAATAAGTGTATTTTAATATTTGAAAGATAATTCAAGAATTGACTAATTTTTCAGACATTTTTATCGATTTACTTTCGATTTTTTAAAGAAAAATCCATCTTTAATGATCAAATACTTTGTTGGACTTGAATCAAAATTATAATTTTGGATGATAAAGTGGTAGAAGAAATGTTCGGCCAAGATGAACGTATCCTGTAAAAATCAAAATCCCTCAACTTTCACCACATAATAGTTTCAACGTTGACCATAATCTTGATTTATATATCCAAGTACCAAGTTCAAAGTATGTTTTAGAAATAATTTTTTCCCCAGTGAATAGAAATTATAAATTTATATTAAGAGGCAACTAAGGAATCCCATGGGGACCGACAAGTATCAGGCATCACTAGCCCGTCATTAACCAATAAAAAAATATACAACCTTAAGTATCATAAGAAACAATTGAGGTTTATATGTTATATATCCTAAATAATATATATATATCTTCCTTTTACATATATCGAGCTCAAGCATCTTATAAACGAATTTTGAAAGATCTAAAAAAAGGTAGAGCATATGTCGAACAGCACCTTGGGACATAGGGTAAGACACAGGTAGCGTTTAAGCTATTTTCTAAAAAAAAAATCACATGTTCAGTATCTCTAGCAGCAGCAACACTCACCAGCAGAACTTCTTTTTCTGATGACCAAGCACCAAAATAAAGGAAATGCCACACGTCAGAATCAGACACTTCAAAAAAAAAAAAGGAGAACCCTCCAACAAACTGTTCAGAAAGATACATCGGTCAACTTACCCGTAACTTTGCTGCTGCTTGGCGATCAATGTAGGCAAGTAGTTCCTCTTGCCTTATTAAGGCTTCGTGGAGGGCCTGTGCAATAAGTCATACAAAAGAAGCAAAACCAAGTAAACGCAATAGTAGAGTCTCGCTCAAGGGGTGCGAAGGCAATTAAGCGATTCAAATAATTCAACCCAACATGAGATGCAAGGAAACGGAAATTTGCACTGATGACAACTTAAGCAATACAAATCAAGCTTAGCTTGGACATCAGTCAGTCCAGAAATAAGCAAATGCTAGCAGTTTCGCTGCCTTAAGTCAAATGCTAGCAGAAATCTATAGATGTTTCCGTTCAATTTATTAGCTTTAAAATCTTGTTACCTCATAAAACCATGTTTTCTATCAATCATTCTCCAATGCAGATGTAGAAAGATGGGACTCTATATGACATGGACTTTCATTTTGAAAGTGAATTTTTTTTTGGGGGGGGGGAGTTGTGGGGGAATGGCCACAAATGTTAGAGCACCTTACCTTTTTAGCAGCAATCAACTCTGCTTCCAAAGCATCCACACGACAGACAGCAGCATTCAACAATTCCTCTTTCTCATTAGGCATCTCGGATGGCTTAGATTGAAGTGTGTCAACCTTCTCTTCAAGCTCATCCAACTTCTTTAGCATGAAGGAAAGTTGGTCTGCTTCCGTTTGTGCGGCTGAGCACGGTGAAGGAAGATGACAGTCCCTGTTTGTCACATCAATAGTTGGTTCAGAGGTACTCTGACCATCATTGGCTAATACCGTAGGAAGTTTATTGATCACACGACGTGCAACTGATTGGAAGAGAGTGAAAAGGTTCAAGAAGAAGACAGTCAAGGCCACCCAAATTTTTGTTCGAATCCCATCTGGAACTGTCTGAATGTCAGCAACAGGAGACAATCCTGATTTGGAAAATTTACATTTTGAGAGCGAATCACATCAAATAATTCAAATTATTAAAGTATGCAAAACTCAATTCTCAATCTAATCACGTATTAAGAGTTAAAATAAGTTCTTGCGTGGAAAACTGAAAATCAAACTCACATCTTCAACTGAAGTTTATTGTAAATCAGATTCACTACAGTATGACATCAATTGATCCCATGTTAAAATATAATTTCGCTTGATCGTTCATTAAATGAAGTGACACTATTTGACAGTGATCATGCATTTATAGCCATCAAAGTTCCTGCTGAAGCTACTGACAATCATAGAGGGGAAAATCAATATGCATTTACAATCATCAAGCTCCAGCTGATATAAGAACTGTGGTAATTATGTAAATAATAATCTATTATTTATGCAGATCCTAGGAGATTAGTTAGAGGATATTTAGGATAAAATAGTGGAGAAGACTAGGGATCTAAATTATCTTGCAAATCAGGTCAAATCTGTAATTATTATTTGGATTCTCTTGTACACCTATATGTATCGTTGCTATCAGCCAATAGAACCATCAGATTATTCAGCTCACAATCGTCCACAAACGAGCTATACTACCAGCCTCATGGGACAAGATCCGTTTTAGGAGAATTAGTTCCTTGGATTTTTCGATTTGTTGTGAGAAGATATATCCGCAAACGAGCTATAAATTCTAAGCTAAAGTTGCTAACCTTTAGAAGTACAAGACCTCTGTAGAGATGGTTGCTTCTTACAACTAGCATCAACAGATTTGTCCACCATTGGAACATACTCATCATATGCTGATAAGCTACCAGCATAGCTTGTCTCTCCAACTACCTTAGCCTGACAAATAACTCATAAATGTGAATGAAGTTTTATAGACCTCCAGCAAAGCACTAGCAAATTTTGTTATATAATAAAGACATTAAAAAGTAAATAGAGAAAAACAAAAAAGGTCAAAACTTACTTCCTCGTGAACAGGGGTCAACCTAGGATGTGAATAACTCTTCATTGCTTTAGGAGAAGCAACATCTTCTGCTTCAGACCCTGATTCAGCAGTGGATGTATCACTGCCTTTTACCTGTTCAAAAGACATTATCCCTTGATAATGTTATATTTTTTAAAAAGGGTGCCAGAGGATAGGAGCAGCATGAAGACATTACGTTAAACTCCACTCCAATAAAGCAGTTATAAGCAGAGGATGATTACCATTGGATATCGAGGCTTTGCATATGCAATAACCTTGCCTTCACTGTTTAGAACTTTTACTATCTGCTTAGCCCCCCGTGCCCCACCCCTGAGAACCATCTGCAACAAGTCCACACAAATTCAACTATTAGCCTAAAATAAACAAGTGCAACTTACGCTGAACACAAACAATTGTAACAGTAAAGGGTAAAGTATCAACGATGCAGCTAATAATAGCATATTACCTTCAATATTTCAGGATTCTTCCAAGGCCCTTTGTCAGATATAAGGCAACCTCCCAGATCTGCACAAGTGCAGTTTCCACCAAGAAAATATGGCAGCTCACTTCATTAAGTGCACAAAAACATTAGGCATGGTAGAATACTCTGAAGATGCTAGAAAAGCATGTAGGTATTGGTGAAAAAGAAGTATTTAAAGAAGAGACTTCTGGCATATGCAGAGATAAGAAAATACCTGGCGTCAATTATATCAAGCAATTTGCTCTGGTACTTGTTTCCAAGAACCTGTGCAGTTTCCATATAAGCATTCAATTAAATAGAGACAGAAATGTTAGCAGCCTAAAACAATTATTAAGAAAAAAACTATTTTAACCAGCTTGAAGGCAGAATTTTGCATACATGAATCTTAGAAGTTGTTTTGGGATCAATAAACGTTTTGACAGTGTTCCACAGTAGCCTGAATCCAGGGCCAGCATTTATAATAAACATTTGGCACAGTGTCTGCATCATAAAGAAAACACAAAGTATTCATCAGCGAGACCATAGCATATGTTCATCACCCAAACTTTCCAGAAATGTTGGTATCAAACTCCAACGAAAAAATTCACAAAGTGCAGAAAGAAAGTGGGATTGCTCACCTCAGGGTAATTGTCTCCATCAATCTTTTGCAATCGCATAATGAGCTCCCGCGCAGACTTCGTAAAGTTCTTCAGACCCTGATAATAGATGCTATAAGAATAATTTCTCATGCAACTTTAATGGTGAACAATTATTGGAAACATACCACGCCTTGAACGTCTAAGATTGTGGTGCTGGAAGCTATGTGCCTCTTGGCAGCAATGGTGCAGGCAGGAAACTTAATGGCAAAAATTTTCTCAAACTCTTGTACATGGTACTTTACATATCTCTCCAAATTTGTCACTTGCATAAGTTTGTTTGGATCAACCCTTCCAAGTCTTTCAATATAAACTGGTCTTCCCTCCTTATCAACACCATGATGACCATGAGGGTAATACTCCAGAACATCATTTAACTCCTTATACTCAAAATCCTGATTAAAACAAAATATTAAGCACGGCAGATGCGGAAGTCAAGTAAATATTTTCTGCATAATATCTATATTACCTCCATAATAGTGTCAGCACCAAAATCTTTCCTCCATTTGAGCATATCAGCCCACATGTGCTTTGCTTTTTCAACATCAAATTTCCTTGCTTTTAGGAACCTATACGTTGTAAAAATTACGGAGGAAAGAAATCAATTATAAAACCAAGTTCGTAAAATTAATTCCAACACCACCATAAACAAATTAGCAACGACTATATCAAATTTTTGCATGTACCACTTTTAAAAACGAAGATATATGAATGAGATTCCTATTTGAATGTAAATTTTTCAGTCATGAAATCATTGTGCTGAAATGGAGCATATAAGCTAAATTCAAAGAACTATATGGTTGAAATACGGGTTTAATATCCCTATAAAATACTCTTCTGTACATTATCCTCTTAAGTAAAATAAACTGAACTGTACCCAAAGAAATTCCTAGTTCAGTACATGCAGAAAATGATATGGGAAGATTCCCATCAATGTCCTAACTCTGCTTATGAAAAAGAGATTGCATAAAAAATCAAATTCTTCAACATGAATATCTGCATAAAGAGAGAGAGTGAAATGTTTGCTCTCTAAAAAAAAATTGCACCTTAACATCATATGGTAATCATCATGCTTTTCTGGGAGCAATCCATCCATAATTAACGATTGTCTGAAGGCATCAACAGCCTGTAGTTCCTCAACATCCCGAACATCCTCGATAGAAACTGAACTGACCCGGCCATCACTTTTCCTCCTGCCACTCTTTTTCTTGAGGGTATGCTTGAATTTGGTAGATGCGTTGATTGCTTTCTTTTTTAGAGAACCAATTCTTGTCCGTCTTTCATCCTCAGAGTTCTCAAAATCAGATCTTCTATCCCGTCTTTCATCACTTCCAGATAATCCCTCAAAGCCTGTAAGCATTTAGCAAACGTAGAATGAAACAAAAATGAAGGTATACATTTTCAGCACGAGCGGCTTAAAGAAAAAAATGAGAAAGCTGAAAAGTGCGCAGAGCAACTTTCTTGTTATAGAAAAGATTAATATTCATCAACCACATAAAACCCAAAATTAAAGATTTGAAATTTCTCAAAGCTCTGATAACCTACGCCTGCCCGGTTACCAGGAGCAAACACCTAGTTCACAAAAAGACCTTGAGAAAACCAAAAAAGAATGGCTTTTGTTTTCCTACACTGAATCCCACCAGCTGTTAGCTTATCCTAGTTAATTTCTCCAGCCTAAAGTCAAACCCGAAAATTTTCTCCTCACATTCCAATTCTAATTTCCTGAAAGAGAAAATGAGATGACTAAAAACCCTAGAATTGACGCGCCAGGAGAGAAAGACCCGCCTCGCATTACACAAGGAAGGAAAATCAAGAGAAATGGAGAGAGGCCACTCACAAGGTCTGGCGAAACGATCCAATGGGCCAGACATTGCAGATACGGAAAGCGATTCACATGAATCAAGACCTTCCGATCAGTGCCGCGCCAAACCCGATCCCTGTTCAACAAATCAGCCAAATTATCGATCGTAAACCCTTAAAATCATCCACCCGATTACAAATCCAGTACTGAGGATCTATCAACCCAGTGGGAGTGCATTGAAGAAGGAGAAAAGGAAAAAAACGATCGTACACCTGCCGGAGCTAAACCTCGTCACGAATCGGGATGAAAGAACACGTGATCTTAAGATCCTGTAGTGTGCCCAATGGGGAAGGGCTGAAGCTGAGTTCAGATGGAAAATGTAAATAATTTTTAAAAATGCTAAAAAAATAGACGGAAAGTAGCAGAATAAATAATAAATAATCGCCGGTAAGCGTCGGCTCGGAAGGAGAAAAAGAGAGATGTACGGGGGAGAGGGGCGCTTATATAATGGAACAGAATGGAATTTGGAGCCTCCACAGTGGAATCTAGGATGTGGGCTCCAGTATCAGTCTGAGACACGTGGCACCCTGTGAGATGAGAGGGTGCGGGGAATGAAGCAGACCGCCTGCAATCGGGTTTTAAATGAAGCGTTGAGGAGCCTGCCATAAATGTTTCGGATCCAAGCATTATATCAGTATTGTATTATTGTATCGGTAAAAAAAAAGTACTTTTACATAAATCGAGATAAATATGTAAAGAAAATTATCTTATTTTATGAAAAAACACTGTTAAACATACTTTTAAATATAAGTTAAACGTTGTCAAACAAATACATTGTATATCGTGTGAATGCATATGTGAAATTATGCAGGGAAATAAAAAAGGAGGTAAACCAAGTGAATAATGGTGTGCAACAATAAAGTTTAATTAAAAATAAGGCAAGTTGTAAAAATAATCTAAAAATTTTTGGTCATAAACACCGGGAACCTTGAAGTTTTCGGATGTCATTTTAAACACAAAAGTAAAATAAGAGGGCAATTTTGCCCTTTCATATAATTGTTAAACAACCAACCATTAATTTACCAACGCATAATGCAAATAAATTAATCAGCAGAGCAATATTACCTCGTTTTAAAAAAATTTGAATTTAAAATGTCCCTCTATTCATTGTCCATAAAAAGACTTCTGGCCCATTTTTTCATTAACCCTAAGAAATATAACATGTCAATATTGCTTAACTTTAGATTTTTTTCACGTCATGACCTCATTTGACCATGCTGAATAATGCTACCAGTAGCAGTACGGAGAAGGATACTGAGCCCGTTTGAAAACATGGTAAAGAAATATTTTTATGTAAGTCGAAGTAAATATGTGAAAGAGATTATCTCGTTTTACGGAAAAAACTGTTGAGCGTACGTTTAACTTTTGGAAACGTTATTCCAAACAAACCCGTTCACATTAATTCCATCGTCTCCCTCATTTTTTATTGAAGTATGGGTATCATTCCATTTAAAACAATTATGTTTAAAATATTATTGACTATTAAATATAGATATAAAGATTTAAATATTTATTCATTACATTATATACTAACTTATTTTGTTAGACAGAATAGAATGCAGCATGGGATATTATTTGACCTGAACTATGATTTCACGCAAAACGCTCAACATGCCTCGGGGTGGATGAGGGCGGGCAATTAGAGTTGTCGCACCCCCTAAATAGTGCCGGTAATGCGGGTTGGGCCGCCAGCCCGTCACCTGCAACCCGCTGGCCCGCAACCCGTTTTTTTATTTATTTTTTTAAAAAATATGTTTTATATTCTTTTTACTTTTTTCATCCCAATATTTTTTTACAAAAAAATTAATATTAAATTCTATTTTTAGGAAATTATTGAACACTTATTTATAGAATTTGAAAGAGAATATCATAAATATGCAATCTTATAAAAAAATTGGGTAAAAGAGGAAAAAAAATTATTTTTTATTTTAAAAAAATAAAAAGTTGGCGGGCTGGTGGCGGGCTGGCCCGCCCAACCCACTTTACCGATACTACCCCTAAACAATAGGAGCATTATCATCCTCTCAGTTTGTCTAGACACTAACGGTGTGTTTGGGAAGTCCGTTGAAAAAATGAGTTTACAGATTTTGAGGTATTTTGTGAATTTCAAGATGATTTTATAGATTTCGAGATAGTTTTTACAGATTTTGATATGATTTTTATATTGAAATGTGCGTACCATTTAGAAAATAGTGTTCCCAAACAAGCATTACACAAAGAGGCATAAAAAGAATTTAGGAGATTTATAGTAAGGTTCATAAAAGAAAGTTATTTATGAAAAGGTGCCAAGAGGTTGTCAATGATAAGTTGATGAGCACCATTGACAAGTGGAGTAGCTCCCATTGACAACTTCTAGAACCTTTTCATAAATAACTTCATTCTATGAGACCTTACAATAAATCTCCCAAAGATTTTCCATTCATCTAGAATGACAATAATACTGCAATTTTTTTTGGATCTATCGCTCTCCCCCAAGTCCCACTCCCATCCTTTAGGAAAATGCTGCAAAAAATAATGAACGCCACAAGTTATACAATCGCAGCCTTGTTTGGCAGAACATTTGAAAAAGTTTGGTAAAACATTTGAAAACACTAAACGCGTGTTCAATAATGTCTTTTCGCAAAATGATATAGTGCCCGTTTGAGAACGGGTAGAAAAGTACTTTTACGCAAGTCAAGGTGAATATGTTGAGGAGGTTATCTCGTTTTACGGAAAAATGCTGTTGAATGTGCGTTTGACTTTTGGAAACATTGTTCCAAACAATGCCATAATATCCTACACTACCTCGACTCACGTAAAAGTAATTATCTACCGCGTTTCTAATTGGATTGAAAACGGATGAGATGATTATCTCTCTCATTAAATGCAGTAATTGTCGTGTCAGCTTTCCGACCCTGTCTTTTATGGAGACGGGTGGCAATTATTTTTATTTTTTTTTGATACAAAGGAGAGCAAAAAGCTCAGGAGAACAAGAAGATCACACAAGAAGGGGATCAAGTCCCAAACAGTCTTTCCACTACATAGCCTGCAAATGATGCGGGCACGCACGATAGAGAGAAGAGGAGGATATGGCCTCCTTTGCTAGAGCATCCGCCAGGCGGTTGATCTCCCTCGGAATATGCCGGATGATAACATTCCAGTCGCTTTGTATAATATTCTTAATGTTTAGAAACAAAAGCCCCGCGTTATCAGCAACACCCTCAGAATTGAGCATGTCCACCAGCATCTTAGCATCAGACTCTATGATGATCCTGTTGAAACCATAACTTGAAGCTAACAAAAGACCTTTGTAAATGGCCCATTCCTCAGCATTATGGGGATTACAAAGGCCCAAAGAGTCAGCAAACCCCACAATCCACGAACCCATATGGTCCCTAATAACTCCACCGCATCCAGCCTTTTGGGAAATTTGAGCCACCGCTCCATCCACATTAACTTTAACCCATCCTCTATCAGGCGAGCTCCAATAATGATGCCTCTGATCCTCAGTTCTCGGTTGCATATCCACTATCTCACAAGACTGAACATAATACTTCCAAGAGGCAACGATTGCAATAAAAGGATTAGAAGGCTTTGAAAAATCATTATCAAATATATCCTTATTTCTCCAAGACCATAACTGCCAGCAGGCAACGCCCCAAAAAAGATCCCAGTTAGAAAGAGAGCTCAATCCCAAGTTCCTCTTAAGATTCATGGCAACCCAATCCCGTAAGGAACACGAGAAGAAACTTTGAAGACAAGAATCCTGCACAGACTGTAACCATAACCCTCTAGCATAATGGCAATCTCTAAGCACATGAAGAATATCCTCCTCTTCCTCTTGGCAAAAGTGGCACAAGGGCGATGCACTAGACCACTTACTCCTCCATCCATTCGTTGGAAGTCTATTGTGAAAGATCTTCCAAA
>JANTPZ010003714.1:0-17965 GCA_025593235.1 Vachellia pachyceras
GTGAGATCAAGTGACACGTGGAGGGACATAATTGGGGGGAAGAGTGAGGAGCTTAGAGCTCGTGGTCGAGGTTGGTGGGTTCAGGATGTGGAATGAAAATATTTGTAAAATCTGGCAAAAAAGAAGAAAAGAAAAGAAAATATTTGTAAAAGTCTGTCCATTGGCAATGAATGGAGGAGTGGCTTTCGTGTTACTGTTCTGCCGCCATTTGTGTGACCAAGAAGCCGCGAGTATCTTAATTGCTTGCAATGGCGGTTACGCTTTATGGGTTTAGGGTTTACATCAGATCAGAATTAAACGTTTGCTCTAGTTTTCTTTTTCACTCTCCAATCATATACATATATCTCTTTTATTTGGTTACACAATCATATACATATCTAATACAGGGGATAATAATATATAGGCTATAGTATACTTTTAATCCTTTATGTTTGTGTCAGGTTTCATTTTAGCCCTTTAAGTTTAAAAAGTGCACTTTCGGTCCCTCAAACTTAACGCCGTTAGTTTCTCTTAACGGAAATTGCTAATTCATCAAATTTAATTGATGATTGTGCAATAAAACATTGACAAAGCATACGCACATTTTAATTTTAATTTAATAATATAATAAATTTGATATTTTAAATTGTGTAAAATAAAAAAGATTTAAAATAACAGCGCTAAGTTTAATGAGTCAGCAGTTTCCGTTAAGAGAGACTAACGGCGTTAAGTTTGAAGGATCGAAAATACAGTTTTTAAAGTTAAATGACTAAAATGAAATTTAACACAAACATAAAGGACTAATATTATACTTTAGCCTAATATATATATACGTATAGTATAAGTGTCAGGTCCAAATAGAAAGTTACTCTCCCGGTGTGGGAATTCACATTTGGACTCTAGGCCTGCAAGATAAAAGAGAAAAGCAGCCCAGAACCTGACCTCGGCAGATGAGGGAAGGCAATGGCGGGCCAGTCCCACTCGCTTCTGGCCCGGGGTTCTTCTAAACAAATTGATTAAAAAAAAAATACCAACAATGATTGTTCAGAACAAGTGTTAATCTCCCGCAATATTGATAAACTAATATTTAAAACTAAGAAGGATGTGTGTTCAGTGTTCACGTTTGGTTTGGTGGTAGGGAGGGCACAGTCACCTGATGTCATGGACATAGTTGTTATGCATTAGACCGAGTCCTACTATCTTCAAATTCTTTACCACTAGACCGAGTCATTTCTTTGTTATTTGTTATGCATTATCTATATTTATAAACTAATTTCATGTATCAATCTTACTAATTATGTTCTAGGTTTTACAGACATCCATCTCATTCTTAGAATAAGTCATTCTTAGAATAAACCTCCTGCCTCCTAAGCGACATGAATCACTCCAACGACGCCGTAGCTTTCAGCCTCCTAAATTCACTTGCCGTCTTCTTCCAGCCATCATCGTCTTCTTCTACGGTTCTACTTCTACCCTAGGTTTTTCATCCATTTGTTGCTTCTACTTCAACCTCCAGGCTTGCGACACGTAGACCACGAACACAATGCCCCTTTGAGCCTTCACTCACATCACCGTCGCCCATCGCCTTTAAGCTTCACTTGTGTCGCTGTTGCTCATCGCCTTTGAGGTTCACTTTGATTGAGTCACAGTCGTGCTTCAAGCCTGCTGAAGCTTCGGTGGTTGCTCCAAGATACCCTTCTCTGATTTTTGCTCTATTGTGTATCAAAATGTATGTGGAGAGTGGATGATCGTGAGGCTTGATGGGTGAATGCATGTTGATTTCTCCTTCTGATAGTGGGAAACCAAAACAGGGGTTACCATGTTCTTAAGAGTGATACCATAATAGTTTGTGAAATTTGTGTTTGCTGAGTAAGTAGCTTGTATTGTGAGAATTGTATGCATCAATGCTCTGTTTGTATAAACCAAATCAAGGACCTTGGTTTCAAAAGAAACATGAAATTCCTTTGTTTCCTTTCTAAATGTTGGCCTATATTAGCCTGTTAATACAAATTGGATACTTGGGTGATATTGGCTTAGAGAAGGCTCAATCTAATAGCTTTGAGATATTTATTTCTGTATAATTTGTATTTCTATCTTCTTTTCGGTGGATATTCAAATCAAAACGTTGCTCTACCACAAATTTGATTCACCTCTCTAATCTTTTTTTAACAAATCCTTGAAATGAAGGCCATTTTTTCGTTCCCCTGTGGGGAAATGAAACTCAAGAAAAGAGACGTTTCTCGAACTTATCCCTGGGTTTCTACCTTTGTGCAGTAAATGGTATGCAACTAATCCTCAAGGTAATTTGGTCAGTGGTGCTTTTAATTTTTTTCCCAAGAGGGTCTCTAGAGAGGTATAGAGCCTTCAACATCCAAGCACTGTTTTATTATCGTTTTCACAAAAAAAAAAAAAATCTGAAATTTGTACCCCAAAACCTGAGAGGGAATTTTCAGTATAAATATATATTTTGGTATATGGAATCTGATTGTGTTACTCGGATATGTTGTTTTACTAGCTGGAGATTTATGATAAACTTAAAGCATCAAGGCTGTATTTAAATGTTGTGTTTGTTCTATATATATATATATATATATCCTAAGCTTTATTGGAACAAGAAGAAATCGTGTTGAATATTTAATATTTTGTAGCTATAGTAGTTATGGTTTATCTTATTAGTGTTGAAGAATTATTGTAATAACAGATCTATTTCATATTTGCTAAATTGTTTTGGTGTTAGGCAGTGCATTGTTGATTAATTAGATTATAACTTTTTTTTACATATTTTGAATGATTTTAATTTATTGTTATGATTTATATTCTCGAAGCTGCGTACTCACAATTGCCCAAAACGAAGAAGGCATTCGTACGTTTTGTATAAGATGCTGTTAATAAAAATTTAGAGGATTTGTGTGAATAATATATGAGCCAAGTCAAGTGATGTAAATTTGAAATTTTGGACTACATACGTGGCTTCCCGCATGACATTTTAGAGAGGAATTTAAAAGTCATCACTAATTTTCTTCGTTAATTTATGTTTTTCTAGAAGTGTCGAGCTTCCACTGTGTGTATTATATATATATATGTATATCCTATCCGCCATCATACATGCTATGTGTGTGTATATATATTTAGTCAGTTTGAGAAAGCGGTGGAGAAGTGCTTTTACCATTTACAAGGTAAATGTGTGAAGGAGATTATCTTCTTTTACGAAAAAACACTGTTGAACGTACTTTTGGGGTGTGGAAACGCTTTGCCAAACACCCCGTTATCCAATTGAAGGTCGGAAGATTAGTGATAACGTGCGGATTCACGTGAACGTTGGTGTGTAATTACATACATGCACGTTGAGACTTGAGACTCCTAGCCCTCCAGCGACATCGATGCGGCGCTAATTACAACTCCACCACCCCTCGCTCTTGACGATTACTACCAGCTCCGAGGGGAAGCTAAGCTATCAGTATCAGTGGATTTTTTTTTTTTGGCCAACAGCATCAGTGGAGTACAGTCAAACTTCGTGGAAGCCATTTTCAAGTCTGAATATGTAAATGAATAAATATATTGCATTTTATCAAAAAAACCATGGATCGGCGGCGTCAACCATCGTCTTTGTTTTTATCTCCCTGACTATTTAATTAGTTGTAAATTTCCCGCTTCTGACAATACAGTACCACCCTTACTCAGCGGCAAATCAGAGCCTTCTAGAGTTGTAAATTTCAATTTGCTTGGAGGGACAAGTGCCTGTTTAGGAATTTGTTGAAAGATTAATTTTAAACAAGTCCGAATTAGTATGTAAGATGAGTTTTATCTCGACTTACGTAAACGTGATTCCAACAGATTTGCCAAACATGTACAAAACCAACTAGGCTTTTACAATGATTGCTACGATTCAACTCATCTCCAACACAACTCGCACCAAATTTCAAAATCACAACTCGTCTATAACTGTAAGGTAGATAAAGTTTTTTAACAAGAATATAAATGTATCACTTGTGGCACACTGTTTGAGGTGGGGTGAGAATATCAACCCGCATTCATAAACCCCACCAACGATCCGTATGAAAAAATCCATTTGAACCTGCCCAATTTGAACTTGTGATGGGTGGATCTAAAATGGGTGAGGTGTTGATTACATAGGGTGGGGGCACTGGTTCACTCACAAGGTGTTCGTGCCCGCTCGTTTCTCATTAAATAAAAAATCTAAACAAATGATCAAGAGTCCAGACCCAATACCTTTCATTATTAAGCCCTAACCGTCCGTGCCCCGTGCCAAACCTTACATTGATTATACTTCCACGACTCCAACGTAACATAGTTCAGACAAAGGTAAATACGTGGATTAATATTACGTGAATGTGTTATTATGGAGTAAACAGACCTTTAATCTATTCAAAATCACTTGTGTTAGATTCAGATAAGTTTGTTTAAATGGCAAGTGAGATCAAACCCATCATTTTATTAATGGAGACCTTGTATCATAAGCTATCTAACAGTACAAATGTAGCGGAGAAAAAAAGGTTAGGATTTTGATATCCCGTCTATTTGTTTGAAAAAAGAACTTGCAAATGTACGTTTTTCTCTAGGAAGTTTTGCTCTAGCAAATTTAATTTCCTGATCTTGACGTGAGCATGTAAAAAATTCCCATAAATACATCAGAATGAACAAAAACTAAAGAGAGGGCATCACTCATTGGTTGAGTCCAATCGTCATCAACATATATTTAAAAATATAAAAAATTAAAAATCGAAGCAGCTACTCAGTTGATTTCTCCTCCGACTCTATGCATTAATAAATTAATGATTGCTCGGGGAGGTTCTGCCATTATAAATAAGAAGAGTGCCAGAGTCATGCTCCTCCAACTCTGTGGCCTCGTGTCCCGTCCCATCCCATCAAAGTCGCCCTCTTTTCCATAATGGGTGGGAACTCGCCTTGCGCTTCATGCAAATTGCTCAGACGCCGATGCGCCAGAGATTGCATTTTTGCTCCCTACTTCCCTTCCGATGATCCCCAAAAGTTCGCCATCGTCCACAAGGTTTTTGGCTCCAGCAACGTCAGCAAAATGTTACAGGTTCCTCACAACTTCTTTAGCATATTCCTTCCCTCCCCTGTCTTCTTCTTCTTCTTCTTCAAGCTTCCCTTTTGCTTACTGTTTGTTGCATAACGAATGATTCAGGAACTTCCGGTACACCAGAGAGCCGATGCGGTGAGCAGTCTAGTGTACGAAGCGAATGCGTGAGTGAGAGACCCAGTTTACGGCTGTGTTGGGGCCATATCCTCCCTGCAAAACCAGGTCTCGGAGCTTCAAATGCAGCTCGCGGTGGCTCAGGCAGAGATTCTCTGCATCCAGATGCACAATGATCATCCCGTGATGCTGCCCAACCCAGAAATGTATGGCCCCCACCTTCACCCCAAATCTTACTTTCTCCAAAACGACGACCTTCTTCCTCACCAGCTCAATTTCACTCCTTCTGCCAATGTAATTCGTCGCGATCACTCTCTCAAGAGAGAGATCATCTTTGGACATGACTTGGTTTCTTGAATGAATAATAGTTTCTCACGTGCTTTTCGCTTTCGTGGCCATCCCTCGTTTCATCCTTCTGACAACTTCTTTTCCATTCATATATAACATGGAAGGACGAAAAGTTCTCTGCACATGATTTCTTTTATATCCGAGGACCGAGGAGAGAACCTGTGAGTAATACGGACGGGGTCAACTCTAGCATGTGATTATGAGTGCTAATGAAGTAATTTAGAGCGTTCTGAATCAGCAAACCTTTTAAAATAATGACCACAGTGCGCTAGGGTCGGTGGGGGGTTTAAAAAAGAAAGGCCCGACATTCTGATGATAACCGTATAATTATGTCTCACGATCTGCACAAGCAGATTCCAGAACGTTACTTGGAATTCGAATCCTTTGAAACTGAAACTTGCATATATATTTCAGGAACGGTTTGTTTACCAATTAGAATCCATCCTTTTGAACTCGAGAGAGCATGGATTAAGTGTTCTGTATGCGTGGATGAGTTCCTGATTATAGCCAGTTTGTGAAATAAAATTAATGTATGGTGTGTCTTAACTTGAAGTCCTTGGATTGAACAATCCAACACCGAGGAATAAACAGGCGCGAGATATCGGCAGATCCGGCATTTGTTAGAATGGGTTTTAATTTTGGGCGAAGTTTCCAAATTTCTCTTGTAGCCATGTTTACTTTGAGCCAATCTGTGGTTTCTCTCAACTTCTCACACATTCCATCTTTTCTTATCTCTTTCACTTTCCTGTCTCATCATCTATCAATCACCTCACAGACTACCATCTTCCTTACCCAATGGATAACTTTTAAAAATCTCTCTCTCTCTCTCTGTGTCTCTCTCGCCCCACACACACACGCACAAAATAGGAGCACATACAGCAAGTGCCGTTTTTGTTTCTTCTAGCTGCTTCACGTGGGGGGCTGTGCAAGAAAGTGCGCAGTTCATGGGATGTGCCTAATATAATACTTAACTCTGAGGCCGTAATATACAGACGTACGTATATAAATAATATATCACTCGTTTTATATATGCTTTGCTAAAATCCATCTCTCCAAGCTACTATACGTCAAAATCAAAGGCATTATTTTAAGTATCTCAACATGGAAGAAGGGAGAGGCCCGAGAGCTAACAACCGTCAGTTGTTTACCAAGTTTTTTAAATTTCGGAACGTCCAGCTTAGTTTAATGGGAAAGCATTTAGCCAAAGTCAAAGTTTGAAGGCTTAATAAGTTCGTTCTGGGCTACCAAATCCTGGTCGCAGGTCGTATTTTCGATCTTGCCTTTATGTAGCCCAATGGTGAGTGGTCGAAGGAAATATGTAACATAAAAGCAATAGGTTAAATAGATGCTAATAATATAAGCCACTCATAGCATTTGGCAACGTATTGATCGTTTGCCTGTTTCTCCGGTGGCCTTCTGGCTATGTTCTACGTGAGCATTCCAAATTGTCGCGGGTTCGAAACACAGGCACGCACGCGCACACACATATATATGTTACAAAGAAAGACGCTCTGAGATGAGACGCTCTGAGACGAAACTCACGATTACGCCTTCCCCCTCAAGGGAGGAGGATGACCTTCTGATCCGTAGCTCAAAAAAAGTGAAGAATGATAACAAGCACTCTGGAGGAAATATCCTACAGGGCCATTGGCCAATATGCTGGGTGACACAACTGGTACCTATAAGGAAGGAAGGCCTTCATTCATGGAAAAACTCAAAGGAACCAGTGAAGAGATTGGGGATGAAGAGAATGATCCTATTTCTGACAACTCCATGTCTAAAAAGTCCTATGGCAGTAAGGAGACATCAAATGAAGATCTAGTCTGTGTTACTGTCAAAGACCCCTTAGGAACTTTCCAACGTTCTCCTTCTCGGAAAGAATGAAGAAGATATTATACAAAGCATGGAAGTCAGCTGTCATTGTCAAATTATTGAGCAGACAAATCGGATACAAAGCTTTATTCCAAAGACTTCATAGTATGTGGGCTAGGAAAGGAATAGTCAACATTGTCAATATTGGACATAGCTATTTTGTTGTTAAATTCTCCAATAAGGAGGATTTCCTCAATGCGCTAACAGAAGGCCCTTGGATGTTGTTTGATCATTATTTGACCGTTCAGCCATGGGAACCAAATTTCAAGCCACACAAGGCTACAGTTACCAAAGTTGTTGTATAGGTAAGGATTCCGAAGATTCCAATGGAATACTACGATGAAGAAGCACTGACCTATATTGGAAATCGGATTAGACGTACGATTAAAGTTGATATGAACACTTCGTGCCAGTTACGAGGTCACTTCGCAATAATACGTGTCTTAGTGGAATTAGAGCAGCAGCTCATGTATGGCTTTAGCTTGGATGGCGAAGAGCATTATATGGAGTATGAGGGATTGAATTTGTTGTGTACAAAGTGTGGGATTTATGATCACAGACCAGAGAGTTGCACTGTGGTAAAACCCCCAGTTGCTGCCAAGGAGGATGTTATGCAAGTTGATGCTAATAAGAGGCCAGGTCAAGAAGATCATGTAAAGGAGTTGTGTACTGAATACTGAACAGTAGTTGAGAAACGAAGATATAGGAGAACAAAGGAGATGAACGACGGCCATCATGGGATTCATGCTTTTGGCTCTCGCTTTGATGTTCTAATGGGAATGGAACCGACCGGCGAGGTTAACCGGAATGATTCTCCCGGGATTGAAGAAGATATGTTCACTGGGGCGAGACGTCGAGAGCATACGGGGCGCCCACGAAGGTCGCTGGAACGGACGGAAGGAAGAAAGGGGCATTAGTCAGTTGGGTGTCAGAGCAGAGGAGAGGGTGCCTGAAGCAAAGCAAGAAGCACAACACAAGATCTTACAGCAGAGTGGCAACCTGAGGTTTGGGTTGAAATAATTCAGTTTCTCATAGATAGAATCCTTTATTGGAGCGTTAGGGGTGCCTGTGGTAGGGACTTGCTAAGGAATTTGAAAATGGTCCTCAATAGGCCGAAGCCCAATTTGATTTTTCTAGCTAAGACAAAGTGCCATCACATTTCACAGCTTAAACCGTTGTACAGGTTGGGATTTGATGAAATTAGATGTATACCTAGAGAAGGCAGGTCGGGAGGACTGGTTACCACATGGAAATCTGAAGCAATATCGGTCAACGTGGCAGAAGAGAGCAGGCAATTTCTTCATTGTACGTGCATATTACCGGGTAATACCAGGTTTACAATTACCGCTATATATGCTATCCCACACTCTAATCTTCGAAACTCACTCTGGGATAGACTGGAAGATCTGTCGAAAGGTATCTCTACTCCATGGATTGTATAGGGGACTTTAATGATGTTAACAATCCAAGCGAACGGGTGGGCGGGGCTACAGTGTCAAGAATGTGGATGAAGTTCTTCAATGATAAAATCATGGCCTGCAATCTCTCAGATCTAGAGGTGTATGGACCAAGATTCACTTGGAAGGGTCCGCAACTACCGGGATGCGTAAGGCTATATGAACGTCTGGACAGAGCGCTTGTGAATTCTCATCTCCTAAGCTATCTACCAGATTGCTTCCTAAAGGTACTGCCTCCCACAAATTTCTCTGATCATAACCCTCTTATGTTGACGTTGGGATTAAGTTCTCCCCGATGTAATGGTAGCCACCCATTCCGTTTTGAGGCTATGTGGCTTACCCATGCTAACTTTTATGAATTCCTAGCTGAGAACTGGGATGAAGATGGTAGTCTTGAGCCTAATAAGGGAATGCTGAGAGCGGCGCTCCCTCATTGGAACAGTGAGGTTTTTGGGTTTGTGGAAAAAAGAAAGCATGCACTACTAGCTCGTTTGAACGGCATGCAGAGATCTCGATCGTATCCCCATTCTCATTTTCTATGTCAGTTGGAAAATGAGTTACAGAAGGAGCTTGAGGAGGTCTTGAAATTGGAAGAGATAAAATGGTTCTAGAAATCCAGATCTAACTGGATAACGCAAGGAGACCGGAACAAAAGATTATCACTTGCAGACCAGTACTAGAAGGAGGAGGAACAAAATTCATGCATTAAAGGACACCAATGGGGAGTGGATAGAAAGAGAGGAAGAGCTACGAAGATTAATATCAAATTACTTCCAGAGGCTATTTCAGCTAGAGGATGGTAATGTTATGCCTTTTCATACTTCTGCTAAATTTCCTATTATGGATCAACTAGGAATGGAGAAATCAAGCATAGTACCAAGTGACGAGGAAATCCATCAAGCAGTGTTTGATATGGGACCTTACAAAGCCCCAGGTTATGATGGCTTCTCTCCCATTTTCTTTCAAAGAAACTGGAGTAAAGTGGGAAAGGCAGTCTGTTATTTTGTCAAGTCAGTTTTCAATGGTTCTATGGATCTTGCAGAGGCTAATAAGACATTAATAACTCTTATTCCCAAAGTAGAGAGGCCCCAGAGAGTTGAACATTTCAGACCCATCTCGTTATGCTCCGTCCACTGCAAATGCATTACTAAGTTAATTGCAAAGCGAATTAAGGGTGTGATGAACAAGATAATATCCCCATATCAGGCCAACTTTATCCCTGGGCGTCATATCTAGGATAACATAATTATTGGTCAGGAACTTCGCACACCATGAACATGTCCAGAGGAAGGCTCTGAAAATTGACCTTGAGAAGGCATTTGACAGAGTCAACAGGACTTTTATGGAAATGGTTCTAAGAGAGGCAGGTATGGACGAAGCCTTGGTTAATCTGATTATGCGATATGTCTCCTCCACCTCTTATAATATATTGTGGAATGGATCTCAAACTCATTTTTTTGGACAGATGGGATGTTACACTTTGCATGTGTTAAGAGATTGTCAATATGCAAAGGAACTGTGGACGAAATCGGTAGAACCCAGGTATTTTACCTCTTTTTTTTCCACTTCACTTCGTGACTGGATAGCTATTAATTTAAAGACAGATCTAGGCTGCCATCTGGTTCCCAATTGGAAGCTATTTCGGGGAACAGCTTGTTGGTGGCTCTGGTTATGGAGGAATACTGAGCTCTTTGACAGAAACTTCATCAAGCCCACGGATCCATTTATAGTCATAATGAACACATGGAGGCTCTATACTCAATGCGACGATATGCTACAACTGTCGTCCCCTCTATATAAGCCCCATCCATCATGTTGGACTCCACCTCAGTGAGGTTAGGTCAAGATCAATGTAGATGGGGCTATGTCTTGCAACTCTGCCAAGGTAGGTTGTGGAGGAGTTATCAGAAACCATCTGGGCCCTGGCTCGTGGGATATGCTAGTTCATTAGGCCACTGTACAGCTCACGAAGCGGAGGAGTGGGCAATATACAAATGCCTCCAAGTCGCGTTTCAACGTGGCTATAGGGATTGTGTTTTAGAGTCCGACGCGAAAATGTTGGTTGACATGATTAACACTGATTCGTACTCACTTAATGCCACGCCAGTGTTCACAGAAATCAGACACCTCTTAGCTAAGGAATGGTGGGTGATTATTCATCATGTGCTTAGAGAACAAAACCTACTTGCGGATGGTCTCGCTAAGAAAGCAATATCCTGTACTAGAGATTATGTCTCATGTCCGCCCCAGTTTTGGACGATGTTTTCCATTGATGCGCTGGGATTTAATTCCCCACTAGTGTAATTTCTTTGCTTTGAGCTTATGCTCTCTTTGATGTCAAAAAAAAAAAAAATACTGGTCGTTTAACTTCCACACAAATTGTTGGCAGTGTAACTTTAACAAATCATATCAGAATCGACACCAAGGAGAACTTTTTATGTTTTATTTTTTTAACTTTTTATAGTTATTGTGCCAAAGACATGATGCATCATCTCTATACGTGTTCTTATGATGTGGTGAATTTATAAGGTAATCTTAAAGTAATGCATGTCTTTTAAGAAGTAAAATGGTTGTCATATATTATTGTTAACGTTACTGGATTCTTCTTCTTCAGTGGAATGAAAATTTTTAAATAAATTATTAATTAAAAGGTGTCATTTAATAATTTTATTATTTACTAGAATTAGACAAAAGCAAGCCCTTGTTTTCTATCAAATGTGAAATTCTACACTGTTGTGGAGACAAAAAAAGTGGAAGTAGGAACTTGGTTTTCATTTGAGGGCTCGAGGATAATACTTCCAAAATATTTTGTTCTGGAATTCAGATGCCACTAACCCATCCCCTTCCAGTTCTCTTTCGTTTCTCTGCCTTTTTCTTCCACCTGTCAAGTCAAAGCTAGATTTTTTTTCCCTCCTTTTTAACAGAATGTGGAGAAAATCTACGCTACTTAGAAGCTACGTACTCAGCTTTCATATTTCTTCTTCTTTTCCACACGCTACAATGCAGATGCGAACAAAGCGGTTATGCTGCTGATTCAAAGGATTTAATATACATTAAGCAGCCTGGAGCAATGAACCTCCTCACAGTGACTGTTTGTAGCTCTAAAAAAACTATTCATAGTCAATTCACTGCCTACCTTTGGACTCACGTCACCAGCATCCTATATGATAGAAGTCTCGTTACGCAGTCCTAGATCGTATCAAGGTGTATTTTTTTTAGGTGAAAGTATCATGGTGTACTTAAAGAAAAAAAGAAGGTTCAAAAACTACGAATAAAAAGTAAATATTAGTTTATTATTTTCATATTTTCGTTAAGAATTAGATATATATCTTTTATCTTTTCAATTTAACTTTTTATCATTTCAGT
Source organism: Vachellia pachyceras (assembly GCA_025593235.1). Classification (NCBI taxonomy): domain Eukaryota; kingdom Viridiplantae; phylum Streptophyta; class Magnoliopsida; order Fabales; family Fabaceae; genus Vachellia; species Vachellia pachyceras. The sequence goes on from JANTPZ010003714.1 coordinate 12,202, forward strand.
TGTACTTTACTATTATAAATAGGCATTTAAATTAAAAGAATAAAGCATTGAGTATTGAATTCTTTCCGTTATACTTTCAGAGACTCTTAAATTATTAGAGTGAAAAGGATGAGATTCTTAAATTAACCTTTTATAGATTTATTTTCTGCATTATTTCCTATTTTTCTATTCTTTTTTTTAAAATTGATATAGGCCCACCATCTTAGGTACGCTACGTTTAAACATAAAAGCTGCACTAGGCTTTCTGACTGATCAGCGAAAAAAATAGTAACAACAAACAACGATAAAAAGGGCACTTCCCTTGTACTGTTAGGATTAAGTTTCATTTATTTTTTCAGCATGAGCTTAACATAAGGATGCCCCTCTAAATTCACATTCCATAATAGGGTCTTCCTATGAAGGAGAAGCGACGTTACATTAAAAATGAGCATTTAAGAATTTTCGACATGCAAAACATAATATGGAGAAGCATCAAGTTTCTGATTTGCACCATCATCACCACAAACTTGGATGATAAATTTGACTTGGGAAATGACAGAAGGAATTTTGAGGTCAGAAAGATAGAAAACAATTCACTTGTGCTATTCCAAGGTACTCTGGCTTGGCACAGGTTCTGTTTGTTCTGATATTTCTCTACATAGACTTTGTAGTTAAGGAACACGTAATTATGACCATCTTTCAGGTACAGACAAGTTTGAGACTAAGGGTCTCTGAACCATCGGAATCTGATGTCCATTTGATGTACTGGCCATAAACCAACCATGAAGAAGACACAGGGAAATCTGAGTTATGAGCAGAACTCTTGACTGTGATATGACCAAGAACCGCAAAATAATCTGTTGAAGAACCAGCTGTGCCATCAGGGCCATATGATCTGGATTTCAGTCTTGGCACATTGGATGGAGGCTCTGCTCTGTAGCAAACTGCATGCATTTCTGTCAACATGTACCCGTTCATAGTGATTGTGCTTTCATGTACAACCCATTCAGGGGAAGTCCCTTGAGCTCACGCGTCATGAGTACTTTGTCCAATTTGCTTGAGAGCTGGCTCGTTACCCCAGGGGGGGTGGTTATGAGTACTGAAATTCTTTCGCTTGCAATAGAGGTGAACTCAAACGCAAGTCCCAATGAATAATTGCCATCAGATTTTACCTGCATTAGTTGTAGGTTTCATGAGTGAACTACATTGTAGAAAAGAGCCAGCATTGTCTGGAATCTGGATGGGAAATATAACATTTGGCCCAGCCAAAAAACAACAGAACCCCATTTCCTTTTTCCTGACTCTGTAGAAATGAGCTTATAAATGACAAATATATGCTGTACTTTTCACAAGGAGAGAGCTTACAGAATATAATATGCGGATAGGTGCCTCGCCAACAAATATATGCTGTACTTCAATGGGCCTAAATACACTTGGAGACGGGGCACCCTTCTAGTGGGCCTAGACTGAGCCCTCTGCAATCCAACATGGGTTAGCATGTTTAGCAACTATTGGGTGGATCATCTTCCAAAAATGTTGTCGGATCATAGACCCATCCAAATCAATTTTTTTGTATATATAAATTTTAGAAAACGGGTTGGGCTCACCAGCGATCTAAGGTCAGAGCACCTAACTCATGATCCATTGGGGCCTGCCCCTGCGGGCACTGGACAAGCCCTTTAGTTCTGGCCACATAGGTAAGTCAATCCAGCTTCACTAAGCTGTGGTGATGCCTCCCCAAGCGTCAAGACTGGAGTCACAACAAAGTGTCACTCCCCAAGATTGAGCCCTCTCCCTTTATGTGAGAGTACTAGCCTAATCCTTTCGCCTGTTGAACCTATGAACAATGGGTAGCCCACTCTGATTTCTCTTATTTGGTCCAATAAACTTGGACCCGACCCAGGCGGAAGACGTTACAGAATCCATTGCCTCTTTCACCCATGAAGCCCAGTGCTGGAATAATGATATCTTTGGTGGTATAGGAAAACGCAAGTGTCGTGTCTTGGCACCTTCGCGTTATTCAGGAAAAATTAGAAGAATCTCCCCCATCTGATTTTCTTAATAATCTCGATCAATCACTTAAAGAGGAATATGAAGATATCTATTATCTACCTCCAAGAAGAACTCTTATGGATCCAAAAATCTTCCTCTGACTGGTTGTGTCTCGGTGATAGCAATACGTCGTACTACCGACCAAGTTAACAGGATGGAAAAGTCGCTATCTTTCTCTTGCGGGGCTCATTACTTTGGCAAAATCATTGCTATCATCCACCCCCTTCTACACGATGCAGAGTACCTCACTTCCCTCATCTTGCTGCAAAAAAATAAAAAAGGTCATAAGGAAGTTTATATGGGGTTACTCTGAGGAACATCGAGGGGCTAGCCTTGTAAGATGGAGTGACCTTTGTCAGCCGATCAAGAATGGAGGATATGGTTTATTGCGGCTTGAATCTCAAAATAAAGCTTTCTTGTTAAAGCTGATCTTCAGAATGCACTCCCAACCTGAAAGTCTTTGGGTTCGGGTTTTAAAAGGAAAATATGCAGTCACAGAAAAATCTGAAGATGTCTCCCGATCATACTCTTCTAATTTTTGGAAGAACTTGGCGAAATATGGCAAGACACAACCTTTCATATCAAATGGAAGCCAGCAGGCAACCTAAGTTTCTGGTCTAGCTCTTGGGTAAGTGATTATGGTCCTCTAAAGCACATTTCTTACATTGACATACCGGATTCTGATCTCTCTAAGGCCATTGCATATTGCCTAAATGATTATGGGGCTGGAAATGGAGTTTATTCGACCAACTGTTGCCCCATAATGTTTTGATGGAGATTTCAAAAATGAAGTTTGAGGCTAACCCTCAGGTTACCTCTTGCTTATGTACTTAAATGCAATAGGAGAGTTCACAATTAAAATGAACCCGTTTGTGGAAACTTCCAATGGCCCAAAGAGTACGCACTTTTGCTTGGCTACTTCTAAAAGGAAAGCTACTAACCAATACAGAGCGCTACAAGAGGGGCATGACCCATGACCAATGATGCACTCTTTGCCAAGGTGACATAGAGGACATCAACCATGTATTCCGCGACTGCCCGATAGCCACCAGTGTCTGGAACAAAATCCTCCCTGTTGACATTCGTGCAGATTTCATTGGGATGGATGTTATCACGTGGCTTGGCCTTCTACTAGTGAGCTCCAGCAGGGACACTACTTGGAATATTGGCTTTTTTATTACATGTTGGAAGCTTTGGGATGTTAGGAATCATAGGCTTTTTGCTCATGAAACTTGTTTAGTGGAAGATATTCTAGTATGCATTAGAATCATAGTTATTCACACTTCAAAAGCTTTCTCCATTCTACGCAGCTTATTGTAAAATTCTGCTCACAGTATGAGCTCTGTATACATTCTATTGATGCAATAGATTTCATCTTCCACTTTTTAAAAAAAAAGGCCTTCAACTTTTTAACACGGCAATATATATTCAATACATATATATATTGAATTTTAAATTTTTCTTTTTTGGCAAAAGAGTTTAACAAACTTGTAGACATGTTTGTTGCGGTGCAATACTTGGTGCGTGGACTAAGAAAAGGAGTAAAGTAAACATTCATTTCAATTAAAAAATGAGCCTCTCTCTCTGTGTATAATTTACGGTCAGTCCATTTGGGTGATGTTACCTTAACATTTTTTCTTCTCAAATACGCAGAAGCACATGTACTCCTTGTATACATAATACATTACAGCAATTATATGTCAGTATTATTATTCAGTCTCCTTCCTCCTTTCTAATCACCCTATTCTCCCTTTCCCCTTCCTGCCATAACCTCAGTCCCACACTATTGTCTCAATCACTCCTCCTCATCCTTGTTCTCATCAAATTAAAACACGTGCTTGTATATATCCCTGTGCATGTGTGGTTCCCTCCCACGTTATACATATCCATACATGTTTGGATATGCTGCGCTAACTTTATAAGCACGTGCACTATCTCCATGTTCTCTTTTGTTTCCGTATTTCATGATGTCCCTTTCTTCTGCTGGGGGAAAAATTCAGATCCTCCCTTTTCTCCCCAGAAAATACATGTATCTGAGAGTGGAAGATGGCTTTTATAGATGGACCATGTGAATCATTTTCGACCCTCTGGTCTTCATCACAGCAGCTATCAGCTGGGTCGCCTTCCAAAATTGAACCATATATTACGTTACGTCCCTCTCCGCGTAGGTCGTAGGTGTCTTTGTGACATCCATAGAATGAAAGATTAGCTTGCCCAGTAAGCGCTTTCAACATGTGGTTTCGTACGTTGCGGCCCATGTGGGGACGCATCCGGCAACACTCGTTGAGAATTGGAGATACCCACTTTTTGGATCTTAGGTTTTAAGTATTTGAACGGTTTAGTACTGGTATGTATTATATTCAAGCTGGCGTACTTATCCATATATTTTACCTTTGAATCAAACTTTTGAGACCTAACTCAAAAGCAGCATTAGTTTCCTTTGGTGGTTGCGAAGGGTGTGGCTAATAATAGAGACCTCATCTGTGTGAGAACAGATGTTTTTAAATGAGAAGTAAAAGAAGGAACAGCTTGTAGCGGTTGGGGAAGGAGGCCACAAAGAAAGGGGGCCATTATAAGTTTGAAGTCTTGTAATGTAAAATGAAATATGAGTGCAGCGAATGGGGGATTCGGTTTATTTTAATTATATTGCAAATTTCTTTTATATATATAAATAAATGAAAGTTTAACACAAAGAAAGGGCTAATAATGGAGGTGTTTGGGAAAGCTTCTCAACATCCCAAAAGTACGTTTAACAGTATTTTTCCGTAAAACGAGGTAATCTCCTTCACACATTTACCTCGTAAATGGTAAAAGTATTTCTCCACTGCTTTACCAAACAGATCCAATAATAAAAAAGAACAAACAAAGGGGAAGAGGGTGGGCATATACACGTTCGTACGTTTCCTTGGCCACTTGCAGGCCAAGTTGCTGTTCTTCCATCCATCCCTTCCACCTGACAACTCATACATTTTAATTAATCAATCAATTAATTCTTTATAGTAAATAATAGCTTCGTTTGGGTTTCCGTTAGAAACCCCGTTTTGACCCCCAAAATCCATTCTCACGCAAGTCGAGACAAAATTCCTCTCACATAAAGTACCTAAGAATCTATGTCTGTTTTCTCAACGGGTTTCCAAACGAAGTCAATAAAGAACATTGCCCCGCGGGGCAAAAAAAAAAAGGTGAAAGAATAATAACAAGGGGCCCAAGTATGAACAACTTGGCTTTGTTTACATAACAAGTTGAGTTCAGCCAGCGCAAGTTGCTTTTCGGAGGTTGATTCCGCCACCTTTTTCAAATATTTTGTTGTCAAATTAATGTTGCCCGATAGGGTTCGATTATGGGGAATACTATTTAGTTGTGACTTCAGTCGGAATATTTAAAGAGGCATCGCCATAACTAAGTGAAGCTGGGTTGATCTACTTATGTAATCAGACTAAAAGACTTGTTTGACTTGCTCCAGTACCTGTAAGGACAGGTCCAAGTGGATAATGAGTTATTTGCACTGCCTTTGGATCGTAGGTGAACCCAACCCCTTTCCTAAAATTTTTGTATCAAAAAAAATGTTGTCCTCATTATTAATAATAATCCTACGTATTTATTTTATCAATCTCCTCCCCATAATAATAATAATTATTATTATTATTTTTTACATGATCCCGCCCTCGGAATATCTTTCATCTTCTCTCCTCCTTCCTTGCTTATTTTATTAATTGTAAAATTTATTGTAAGG
>JANTPZ010003715.1:0-18578 GCA_025593235.1 Vachellia pachyceras
TTCTCTCTACTGTTTGGCCTTCTTGCCTCCTTCAAGCTGCTCTCTGAATCTCTGGTTTTGCCGCAAGGCCTTTGCTCGTTCCTTCCCTCTTGGGATCCATGCGTTTGTTTTGAATCGATCAAGCGGCTTTGGTTGGCCATAGGACTTGGAGATGTCACACAAGCCTCGGAGGATGCGAGACTACGTGGCTTGGCTGATGTTACAGAAGATTCACCAGCAGCCTGACCATTTCTACTTCTTATCTTCAAATTTGAGGAAGTTGCTGCACCTGATATGCTCCCTGCACATTTTGGTTTATTCTGTACCTTCTTGCTTTTGTTGTTATCTGATACAGCCTGATATTTAGAAAGCAGAATAGACAAAGGTTAATTTGCTACAGTTGGACACAAATAAAGAAATTAATTTGCAACTTAGCCAGCAAAAGACTGAACCACCAATTAGAACCGATCCTTGAGCTGAAGGTTGGGAATGCATGGTTTTACTCTATTTCTTATAGCTAAAAGCCAGGCATGTTGTAAAACCATGGCATTGATAAGATGTTTGAATTTGAATCGATGGTCATAAAACATCTGTTACATGTTTAAAAGCTGAATATTTCATTACAATCATGATTGGTGTACCCATGAAACAAAGTCAGCCAAAAGCCAGACATCCAAACATTTCACATGCTTGTGCATGATAAGAACAATAGTAATGAGCCAGGACACAAGAAACAGTCAAAGAATGAGATCTATGACAGCCAATACAACGCAAGAATAGAATTATGTTATTACGGTTTCCAATTACCTTATTCCCATCTGAATCTGGAGCAGCAGCTGTGCGATAAAAGGAAGGCATAGGTGTCGCTTTAAAGTTAAGACTCTTCCTCAGTTTTCTAATCTCAGCTTCAGTCTTTTCCTGCAAGAAATGGATGTTGGATCCAATTAGTTTCTTGAAGCTCTATAAGGAACGCAACAATAAGCAACTAGTAGAAGCATCAGCAATGTCTGCACTGAACCTAAATAAAAAAATCGGTACAAGTCATTTAGGATCCGTTACACGTTTCAAGATATAGTTAAGCAGAAAATGGCACAACAAATAATAGAATAGCGGCGCATGCCAGGTGCAATCATCGTATCAGCTCTTTCTGTCGTCAATCACACCGATGTGCCATTTCTCATAGTAATAGACAACAAATGCAGAATCGTTTCGAATTTGAAGTTCCATAATTTAGAAAACAATGTACTGCGTGCATTGAGGATCCATCCACCAGATAACCTACTATATATTTCTCTTCACAGACAGAAGCTATTATTATTCACAAATTTAAACCACCTTCGATATAGCTTTCATGTGAGTCATCTCTTCTTCTTTTGCTTGCATTTTTTCTTCCAACTTCATGTAGAACTGAGCAGAGGCATAAAAACAAACCAAATAATCATCAACTGTAATTTTTCAACTTAAACGTAATTAAGATTTTGAATTGACAGCACTATACTTGCCTCTTTCCTCCTTGCTGCTCGTTCACCACATTTAAAGTTAAAAGCTGCAGCCCTTGGCCTAGCCTCGCAGTCTGTTGAACTTGAATTGACAGTTGGGCTCACCCTACACAACCGTACCCTACTCATTCATATCAGAAGGAAGGGGAGCAAAAGTTTCATCCTCAACACAAGTCAACAAACCTTTTGGCTTCTCCGATTCCTCTACAATTAGCTTTTAAAACAGAAGGTTGGCATTCTGCAGCCTTTTTCATTCCTCGTACTTTTTCACTACGAAAAACAAAATCAAGTATGAGGTCTCAATGTGTGAAATATAGGTTTTCAGATTTAAGAAACAGTAACTACCTTTTCCGCTCACAAGTTACTTTTCTGCCATTTTCAGAAACCTGCATATAAAGACCCATGTATGTTGTTAATGCATTTTCACTAAATTGAAAATATATAGAAACAAATAATTATCAACGAATTAATCTTCCATTTTTCCAGAAATACACAAATGCCAATAAATCCTTACTTCTTTCGAACTTCTGCTCACTGGACGAGTCATTGGTGTTGCAGGTTTTGATGAATTCCTTGGGCTCTCTCTACTAGAATTTCTTGCAATCCCCTCGGGTGATCTAGCCGAGCTGTTTTTCCAGACATGGACACTGTTGACTGCAGAGCTTAACCCATGCTCAGACTTTGTTTCCTGTGCATCAGTCCACCGAAGCAATAGGACAACAGTTATACAAAGTATGTTTAAATAATTATAGAATATGAACAATGCAGAAGAAGATACAGACAGAAACTGCTCCTCATGCAAGAAAACAAAATTTAACAGAGCATGTGCTAGTACATCACTGAGGAGAAGCATACCTTTGGAGAGGGACTTTGAGGATCATTCAGAGCTGCTTGCTCAACACTTATAACTGGTTCAGTTGCATTCATAGTTCTTGATGATTCATCATTATTCATAGTATCATTATGGTCCCTTTTCACTTCAACCATTGTGTCATCAACCGAGGTTGTGCTGCTTCTATCATTTTCAGGTTTTGGAGCTTCATCCAAAATTCTGCCATTATCAACAGCATCCTCCTCCAGAAAAGTATAGTTATTTACTGCAAATTCCATATGCTGGTTAGAAGATGAAACTTTTGGTCCTTCTGTGACCAAGACTTCCCTTTCATATCCAGTCACTCCATACTCTCCATTATGATCTGAACCAGCAGGTCCTTCATCGAATAGAACATGATCGCCATCTTCCTCTGGCCCAAAATCCTCCAAAGATATTTGTTCATATTGACCACAATGGCCATCTACAATTGCCTCAAAATCTTCCAATGATCTTTGATCAAATTGAACACACTGGCCAACTTCATTTGGTTCAAAATCATCCTGGGATCTTCGATCATATTCAACACAATGCACATTTTCATTTGACTCAAAATCCTCTTGGATGATAATTTTCTCTGAACCACCATTTTCACTGGTCGTTTGATCAGACCCATCATGACTCACAGGTATATTAAAACCTAAAAGTCCCTTCTTCTTGAAATGAGCTTCAAAATATGCTTTCTTCTCAATAACTGAACCTGGTTTTGAACATTTCTCAACTTCTTCCAAGTACCTATTGTGAGAGAAAGAGGATCTTCTTTCCCAAGATAAAGGTTCATTTTCAAACCTCCCAAACGAGATGGAACCTGAATGTATAGAATCTCCCTGCATAATTTGCAATGAAGTAGAGAACCGGCAGCCAGCAAAGATATTAACATAACACGATTGAGGCCATTCTGATGTAAACTAGGTGTACAATGGCAAGGAGACTAGATAAACACAATAATTTGACTCAAGAAAAAAAATTATGTGAAATAAAAAATAATGGAAGCACCATGCTATACAAAAGAGACTGCGAGTCCATGTCTTACATGTTTGCAATTTTCCTTCTCTAGAAACTTGAATATTTTACTTTTTTAATTGTGCTACTTCACCATCGCACAAGATGAACCCAAAGAAAAAATATGCATGTTAGAGTAAGCGCCCCATGGTGGCAAGCAAGTATGCTAAACCACTCCACAGCAGTCAATCACTGTTTTTCTATTTTGACAAACTTGTAATTCGAGTTAATAATTCAGATCAGTTCCACTCAACACATATAATCATAAACCAACTGTACTCACAGCAAATGGAAGCAGTAATTAGCCAATCACTGAGAAAGGAAAAGAACGTCGGTGGCGTCTTTTGAAACCTTAAAATGTTCAAGTGTTCCCCCTTCGTTTGAGGATTAAATTGAGCATTGAAAAGAAGAAAAAAAAAATAGGCTGTCGCACTCTAAAGCAAACAAAAGTAGAAAGAAGACGAAATAAACTCATCATGATTGTATTGATACAAGGAAAAGCCACAAAGCAACCCACATATAGATCAATCAATAGGTGAGTGAAAGAAAATAACAACAACAACCTGAAAGTTAATGCTGAACGTTTCTTCAATCTCCCCAGCCATAAGCAGCAGAATCAACAAGAAGGCCAAATCATGACCTTTGTCCTAAAATGAAGCCACCAAGACAATCTCGTCACTGAAAAAGGCACATATATTACAGAAGACGCGTACTTCATAAGCTCAAACAGCACACAAAAATCATCCCGAGAACCGGCACAAGTATAAAAATTCAGCGCAAAGAAGTAAAACCTCGAAGCGAATTCCAGTTCGAACAGTAGCTTATAGTTGGGAATCTAAAGCGATTCAGTCGAGAAAATACTGGTAGCTAGTTGAAAGCAGATCTTTGAGCTTGGTCACGCAAGAAGGTTCTTGTTTCCAAGTGTTTTAGTGTTCAATATGAAACTCAAAAATCTGAATCATGTAGTGGAAGAGGGATATAGAATATAGTAATCCATAGTCATGTGCTGGTTGTCTTCTTTTGTCTTGTAACGATCAGACAGGGGTGAAATTGCTGTGTGGCACGCAAAGTCTCATCTCCTGCCCCCCACAAACGGATCGTTAAAGCAACGTTAAGCTATCCGAGGCTGTCAGTTAAAGAGTGAGAATGTGGGAGCTTCTTCTTCTTCTTCTTCTTCAGGCGGACGAAAGAAAACCAGAGGCAGAAGAAAAGAATGGGAATGTGGTGGCCACGCGTGCATCCGCGTGTTGGCTCTATGGCTTGCTACTTGTACTTGTTCCCTACCAGAATCTTCTTTTTTTTTTGCCAGAATCTTCTTCATTAGATGCGAGGGAAGAAAAATGGAGAAAACCCCACACACACACACACACAATTGATATCATATTTGATAATCAAAGAAGAAAAAAGTGTTGGGCGAGTTGGACATTGCAGAAACGTACCAAAATTAGCAAAACTTTAGCTCAAGGTAGAGAAGATGGAAATCCTTGTAACATATAAAGAAGTCACATTGTATCAACAAAAAAAATTTTTGCAGGAGAATTTTAACCTTATAGGACACGAATCAAAATTTATTGAGTGCAAACTTCACTTTATATTAGGAGATGTAAAGAAGTAAATGATATTTATTGATCTCTCTCTTTCTCATTTTAATGGCAGTTATGTTGTTTAGGATAGATATGAGAATAACTCAGGCAAGTCTCATTATTTTTAAATAAATACCGGATTTCATCATTGACAACTAATTTACTAGTACAATTAATAGGTTAATTATCCTCATCAAGATCCACCTCCATAACAGATGGATATTGATCATACGTACAAAAGTAACCTTCCATGCTATTGGAAAGTTTTGGTAGATCTTATGATAAAACAAGTTTTTCTCTATAGCCATGAATCAGTAATACATGTCAATTCCTATATCTGGCATCATCAACAACATCCTTAAAAGAGGTCATTCGGTATCCGAAGCTTTTTCTGAACTATATTACCAGGTGTCCAAACAACCTACTAATTCGGATCGAGCACTTGTGGGACTCTTCAGGTGGCAAGCTCTCCTAACAAATTTTAACATTGCTGCGTCCAAAACAAGAACCCGAGATAGAGGTGGAAAAACAGTTGGACCTGCGGGCTCAACCCATCTCTAGATGGCGGATAGTGGAGGGCTGATTCCAGCCCGCCACCCCTAACCCACGAGTTGGCAGTCTAGCCCGCCTAACCCGTTTTTATTTTTTTAAAAAAATATATATGTGTTATATTTTTTTATTTTTTCATCTTAATATTTTTTACAAAAAAATAATATTAAATTTTATTTTACGAAATTACTGACACTTATTAATAGAATTGGAAAGAGAATCATATAATTATACGAAACCAATGCTAAAGTTTCACAAAACTCATATCAGAACAACCAAATTCATTACTTCTTTGAAGTTATTATTTTTGTTATTGCCTACTCCTGCTATGCATGATTTCATCTAATCTAATTAAACTTGTTATTTCTTAGAGTGTAGTCATTAATTTTAAAATAATCTCCTTCATAAAAGTTCTTCAGTTGTCAATGCAGAGCTCCAGCAGTAACAAATTTCTTAGCTCCAACTGCTAATTGTTGGTGGCGAGGAGAATTTCCCCCTTTGTTTTCTTATATTCTAATTATGAGACTTGTATATTTAGAACTACTTTTGTGTCATTCTCGCTTACTTCTTTACCACGTAAGGTCAATGAAAGTGGATATAATTGATAAGGACAAATATCATATAAAAAATGAAAATATGCAACAATCTTAAATGGATAAAATTTTTACTAGCTTGGAGGTAACTTACAGCTCACCAAAAAAAGTTTAAGCAAAAAAATGCAGTTTTTTTAATTTTACATTATCTAAATTAAATATATTATATTGTTAAATTATCATACAAACAAAAGAAATCGAATTGATGCTTTTTCTTTGAAAAGTCGATACTTTCACATTGTACTTGTGGCTAGGGGAAAAAGAAGTGGCTAGGTACAGATGTTTATAATATAATTAATGAATTCAAAGTCAACCTATAATTGTTGACTCAATAGATGTAACAATTAACCGACAAATGCCATTATTTTTCTTTTAAAAAAAATTAGTACAAGCAAAACGCTTAACTGAACAGCTAATTTTGGTTTTTTTAAAAAAATACTGAAAAGTACTAAAAGCTCCGTCTCAAGAAGGGATTTGCCGCTTCTTATTTTATGTTTTAATTTTAAAGTATAATTTCATTTAAAAATTGTAATGACATGATTTATAAATATGATAATATAGAACATTGGATCCGTTTGACAAAGCGGTGGAGAAGTATTTATAGGTACTTTCACACAAGTCGAGGTAAATATATGAAGGAGATTATCTCATTTTACGGAAAAACACTGTTGAACGTAATTATAAGTGCTTATAAACACTTTTGGCAATTTGTCAAACGGTGTCAATATCTTACTCGGATTAGTGGTTGTTAACTAATTCACACCAACAAAGGGAAGTTAAGTCATATAATGTACCTTAAAGTGATGAAATTTACCCATTTACCCTCATTGACAAATGTCATTTTTAAATATGTATTTATTATATGTCACTTTCCCCTCTCTTGAAAGTGGAAAAGAGGTATTATTACATTCAGAATCGCGGTAAAGAAGTACTTTTACACAAATCGAGGTAAATATGTAGATGAGATTATCTTATTTTACGTGAAAAAACACTGTTGAACGTACGTTTAACTTTTAAAAACGTTATTCCAAACAAACATATTATCATATTAACCTATGATATTTAAGATCAGACTATACTTTTTAGATAACCTCTTATAATAATTTGGACATGAGGAAGTAGATGGGATGGATTATCTTGAATTGGCAATCATAGATATTGTTGCCGTGTCATCTTTCAACAAATTGATGCATTTCTTTTTTGCACAGTTTAATATACTTGTTTGGTAACATGTCCCTTTTAATATATTAGCATGAGACTGTTGTACGTTTAACACGTTTAACTTAATTTTTTTTACAAAATAAGATAATCTCCTTCATTATTTACCTTAACTTATGTAAAAGTACTTCTCTACTGTGTTCTCAAACGGACGTTATATATCAATCACTATTTGGGAAGTGCCACTTCTCACTTTAGTTTTTCCCCCACAGTGATATTTTTATTTAGTTTAGGACTTGTTGGATCAACTTTAAGTGATTTTATACTGTATAAAATAAATAAGAGAAATTTTAGCTTATAAGATACAAAAAGTGATTAAAATAAGCTCTCTCAAGCTCCCCTTAAATTTGAAAATTGAATAATTTTTTTTTGTGGATACATGCATGCCCACTTTAAGAAGCAAATAAAGTCCCTTTTATGTTGTCAATGATAATAAAAGGAAAAAATAATAAATACATAATTTATGATGCTGATTCACTCACACAAAGGCACCGCAATATTTAGTTTGTTCCCATTGCAAAAAAAAAAAAAAGTATAGAAATTATGAGAATCAGCAGAAAGTATGCTGGGGGACCCAGAAACTTTTTGTCCAAATTATGGCACTCCGGATCCGGACCCGGTTCCAATCAACAAAGATGATGGCCCGTCCGAAAATATGGATCCATGCTTCTTCTATTCTATTCTACCTCCCTCAATACAGCTTTTTGAATTAGTCAATGGTATTAATTTAATTAATTACACTTTATATCACTCCATCAATTATCTGTTATGCACTTTTTTTTCCCATTAATTCTCTGTCTCTTTCTCAATACCTCTTTCCATGAACAATGTTGTTTTTAAAAAAAGAGTTAAAGGGGCATCTGGGAATATAAATTATATTTTATGGTGTCTACAAAATATATTTTTTATGTGTCTAGCATTCTAAATTATTCTTTGATGCAACTCTCACATTAAATTACTAAGCAAAAAATTGCATAAAAATATTTTAGAATGCTGAACGCATTAGAAAAAAATATTTCATGTCATTAAATGTATCACAAAATATTTTAAAATATAAAGTACTCGATGCATATGAAAAATACTTTAGGAATGTCTCACGGCCTGCGTGGTGGATCCGAGCTGCCTTGACTCAATCCTAAAATTTTTAATAGCAATATTTATTGTTACAATTATTTATTTATTTTTTGTATAATGATTGTTATCAAACGCATTTGGGGGCACTTCTTTCGGCAATCACAACTCTTTGCCAACTAAAACTTAACATTTTTTATATGTCAAGGTTAGCTGGGGAAGCCTAAGTTCTAAATGAACATGCTCACAAGAAGAAATTATAACTTTTCAAGCTATGCATATTGAAATATTTTACTCTAATTAAAGCGCCTTTTAATTTAACATAACCTTAAATTTTTAATATGAATATTATCAATTTAATTAAGTTACAGATGTCCCATAATGATAAGGTTCCAAATAAAATAACATATTGGAAGAACCTACGCTTGTCAAAGACCATGATCCCATAGGAAACAGTACAAGACCTTGTAGCGCCCTACCCATGTGGCATCACCACAAGGTCAATGTTCTCTTATACGGCACACACACACACACACACATATATATAAAGAAATTAATGAATAATTTTGAAGGAAGAAATGAAGAAACTGGGTCCATCAAGTAATTGATAAACAAGCTATAAGAAAGCCCATCCCATCCTTCAAATTTCTTCATTTGGCTCGTTTGGTACACTGGAATTGATTTTGGTGGAAATGGAAATAGAAATGGAGGTAGAAATAAAGATGAAAATGGATATAAATATGAAAAAGGGACCAAAAAATCAATTTCATGAAATTGAATACAATTCCACAGATTACATCATGAAAATCATTTCTACCCATTTTGAATTACATTTCCATTTTCATTTCCAATTCCACCATACCAAACATAGGAAATGAATTCCATTTTCAATTTCACCATTCAATTCCACCATACCAAACATGCCCTTCATTGATTCAGACCTCGCTTTACTTGCCTCTATCTCTATCTCTTGCGGTTCCATGTGTGCTTTATGGCACTATTTATATGTATGCTTGGGTAGATTCTTCTACACTTTTATGTGGTATATAATAATATTAACACTCCATGGCAAAAAAAAATAATAATATTAACACTCCAAACCTTACGTTTTCCGAGTATGTATATACACAAACATGCATGTACGAAACATCTAATTTTTTAAGTGGGTGTAGGTGTAGGTCTTCTTCAATTGTACACAACATATTTTTATCTATGTGTGGATATGTTCTGACATCTGCATATAACTGAAGAAGAGTCACATTTGGGTCTTTCGTTAAGCATATTTTGGATATCTTTGGGTAATAAATTCATAACGATTAATACACAAATTTGACAGCTTTTTATCAAAAGCAATGTTGCCTCAAAGGTTTTTCCAGTTCAATTTCACGCTATAAATTTCAAAATGTAGTAATGTTATTATACATATCTTTGTTAAAAATTTAAGGTTAACTGTTAACGTTTTTAACATCAAGAAGAATCGGGTGATTCTAAACTCAAAAAAAAAAAAAAGAAAGAAACCACTGGAACAGCATTACCCTCTTATTGAACATTTGAAGAGAGAAACGCAGGCATGAATGCTGCACACACAAACACACACACACAAAACAAAAACTGAAACGTTGGTGGTGATGAATCCCATTTGAAGAAGAACGAGTACATTATTGAAGAAGAGGAATAGGAAGAGGAAGAAGGGTAATGAATGAATGAATCAGTTGGAATGGGATGAGGGGGTTTTGAAGATAGAAGAAGGGGCTTTCCCAACATCTCGGAGTGGCTTATCGGTGAATCTGATGAGGCTGTAGGCGAGGCCGCCGAGGATGGTGCCGATGAAAGGACCCACCATGTACACCCATATTGACTTGTACTTGCTCATCACTATTGCTGGCCCTATGCTCCTTGCTGGGTTCATCGATGCTCCTGACACTGGCCTGCATTCATTCATTCATTGCATCCAAATTCATCATCCTAATTAATGCAAAGAACAATATATGTTGATTGCTGAAATAACAATTATTGAGTATTGGATGACATCAAAATTACCCAGCAATGAAGACATCTACAGCAATCGTCATTCCAACCGCAATCCCTGCCAATTCTCCGATCTGATAAATCAAAGCATAGAAGAAAGCATCAGTATTAATTTAAGAGATGATATGCAGTTTCGTGTAAGCAGTTAAATCACTGAAAAGTCATGATTCAGGAGATTAAATCGCTGATATGAGATTGAAAATTCAAGAGATTCATGAAACATGCAAGAGAAGAGAGACTCTCACAGCTCTAGTATCAGTGGCAACAGCAGAGACGACGAACATCAACAGGAAAGAAGAAATTATCTCCATTACAAGTGACTGAACATTTGATCCAGACGGCGAAGTCCCGAAATACGACTTGTCGTCTACCTCAAACAACATGTGCAACGTCCCACTCGCCAGTATTGATCCCAGCACCTGTGCTACTATATACAGCGGCACATGCCTCCAAGGAAAATGCCGGAATATGGAGAACGCGACTGTCACCGCCGGATTAAAGTGTCCGCCGGAGATGTGGCCCACCGTGTAAACCATTATCATCACCACTAAGCCCCAAACTGCGCAAATCCCGGGAAATGTAACCCTCCCATCTATCACATTCAAAACCACTGAACAACACCCTGCAAATACCACCAAGTATGTCCCTATTGTTTCTGCAATTACCTGTTAAATGAAGTTAACGTAAGTAACAAGTTCATGCATTTATGTAACTGTGTGTGTATAGATATAAATATATATACCTTCTGGATGATTACAACTGTGGAAGGGGAACCAAAAAAGCCAGATCTTTTTGGTGCTTTACCAGTTTCGCCTTCCTCCATATTGGCCATATCCTCATCTACGTTACTGTTTGCCATTTTCTTCCTTCCTTTTCTTCTCTCTCCTTTTCTTTTACTTTTGTTCTGTGCTGTTTTTCGATCTCCTTGTAGGGTTTCTTGTTTGATAAGAATATGCAGTTTCTTATAACTTTGATTACTAAGATGCTAGTTTTGCTATTTATTAGTGAAGTCAGTACGGAATTTTAGTTTGGACTCAGTTGATGTCCCTAGTTTTCAGCTTCTATCAGTTATACAAGTATATCGGGAATAGGATTAATTACACACTTATAATAGAATATATATATATATAAAAGACAAAACATTATATTTGTTATAAAATATAATATATGGCGTGGATGTTCTTATAATTGATATATTTTTATTTATGAATTGTAATTAAGGTAGTATCAGATCTTATTATTTGAAAGTCAGTTATAATTATAAGGAGATATTATTAGTCATTAAGGGCAGTTAATTCTGATACTCCCACATATACATAAATACTCATCTCTAGTTATTAAGAATACAATTTTAATACCATTAATAAAAAGTGATGCTCTTATGCCATTTTCTTTTTCTCTTTTAATTTCTTCTATTATTCTCGCCCAAATTCCCTTATTTTATAACAGTATTATATTTTTATCTAATTTTAATCTTATTTTATTAACTATATATTAAGGAGGGTATATTTAAAACAATTTTATTTTAAGAATGAAATAATTTAAAAACCAAGAAAAATGTATAAACATTTAGGATAAGCTCATATTTTAAGCAAGCACTAATTTTTGTAGTATGTGGGTGCTAAAATGCTCGCCCAGTTTTAAGCACAAGGTCTCGTACCACCACAAGTTGAACCCAAGGTGCTCTTATCTAAGGGCTGGTTAGGAAACCTTTATATAAAAGTGATATGTTATTAAAAAACGTAAGTTTTGTTTAAGTATAAAATTTTTTTTGAAAAACTATTTTAGATACAAAAATTCCGTTTGAAACCTAAATTTTGAAAAAGTTATTTTACTTGTCAAATCACACTCCCCCTCCTAATAAATTTTTTCTTTCCTACTTTTGTTTTCCTCTTTTCTACCAACTTTTTATCTTGAACTTGTAAAAACCAATAATTTTCTAAACACAACCTTTCAAAACCTAGATTTTAAAATATAGATTTTACCTTAAAATCTGTAAAAAAATATTCTCAAAAATTTGAATTTTACCTCGAAACTGACCTCTGGGTTACTTGGAAAATTGCTAATGAAGAAGGTGCCTTCTATCTCGGCACTAACAGCGGCAAGGCAGTTGATCGTTGTGGACTGAGTCTTGTTTCAGGAGCGAGTAAAGTGGGGAGGTGAAATTAAATAACAATATAAAAGAAATCACTTACTTTTCTGAATATGGAAAATGTCAAATCAGTCCATTTAAGAAATCATAAATCCTAATCTACATGATATTTTTCCCAAAAATCTTGTTGCTACAATCTGTCATAACCCACCAGGGCCTTAGTTACGTTAGAGGCCCAAAAATGTAATTGGGCTTGGCCTCTCTGACGTTCTTGTGGAATATTTTGTTATCTGCCCGAAGGAGCTACTCCCTCGTGAAGTGGTGGATTAATGTTTAAATCCTCATTAAATAAGGTATCAATTTTTAATATCTGATAATATTTTGAACAGGATCTCCTCAAATAAAATGGTGCATGTACATGGCAAAAAAAAAAAAAAGCAACCATGTCTCTTGACACCTATGGAAGTTAAATCCAGCTAAAGAAATCAATCACTCACATTGTAAAGAGCCATAATTGAATTTTTATTTATAGAACTGTTCACATTTAGTGCTCAATGATACCTTGAACAACGTTACGATTAAAAAAAATACAAATGATATATTGGTGCCTTTGTAATCACATTGAATATATAGGTTTAGAAAGTTTAGTGGCTTCTTTTATATTTGAAGAATAGGTTCGTAGAAGCGTACTCACAAACTGATAGATTTCACACGGCAGAGTCAAACACGCCACTGAATATTCATGAACCACCATCACCAAACTGACATCAAAAGTCTTTTTGAGACAATAAAAAGAAAGTCACAAGAATGAGGTAATAATAATAATAACAATAATAATAATAATAATATATGCGACGAGAACGCACATGAGTCAACATACTGGTGAAGGTTCATTGACACTTGAGATCTGTCTAATCACCAATGAACAAGAGGAATCAAATTTCAATCCAATCTCCAAGTTGTGAAAAAGGGAAAGGAAAAGAGAGAAATAATGGTTGGTTCATGTGTAAAAGGAAGAAGTTGGGCGTTTGATTATTTCTTTGGATGGTCCCCTCTTGAGATTGTGTGGAGGCTCAGCCTTATTACATGGTCCCATCCAGGCAGCCACCACCTTCCCCACCAGTGGTCCACCCCCAACACCACCATGGTAGGGTTCCATCGGTCCGTGGTTCACCCGACACCCGCCATGACCTCTCTCCCTCTTCCTTTATTACTTTTGTTTCCGCTTGTGCACATGTTCATTCACTGCAATCTCAATTCGGGTTTGCCATCTCAAATTTTGTGTATTGTAATCCGGTTCATTTGTGTTAAAAAGGAGGTCAGAACCGAAATTTAAAGTTGTCACAATAACACACTCACTCAAATCTATTTTCAACTACCTGGCTTAAATCAAGAAAGAACAGTTAACTCATTAAATATATTTTAAATTGGAAGAAAGATTTAGTTTTCCCCATTTAAATCTTTTTTTTCCCTCTTTCTTTCATTTTTTTTGAAATGTCCAATTTCTTCTAGAATGCACACCCTATATTTTGGACTGGAGATATTATCAGATGGAGATGGAAACAGATAATGTTTTGGGAAACAGTAGAAATGATATTAACATGTCACCTGAATGAATGAATTTGAAAGGAAAATTATAGAATTTGCCTCGCAGGTAGGGAACAGAGATTTAATACTGAAAGGGGGGTTTGTTTATTGATGACGGAATGGAATGCTTTTGTGTACTTTGAGCTGAAAGTGAGAAGCTTTGATCTCATCAACATCTTCAAGATAAGGCTACGCATCCGACTCCAATACCATATGTTTCTATATATATAATTATATATAAGTATATCCCACATATAATTTCTCTCCAGTTATTTCTTCTATGTTGTATTTCTACTTCTATATCAAACTACTCAGTTCAGAAGTATATATTGAATCCCAGTTAATTCGATCGAGTCATTGAACTGTGCATATATAAAGGATTGTAAGGACAATATAATAAAGCTCTCTCAGCCTAAAACTAGTTCAATTAGGTTATATTGTTGTATTTGCTAGGGTTGCATACGCATATAAATCATGTTTAGGTTTAGTTCAATATAACGTTTTCAATGAATTAGAATAAACTTAGTTTATATTTGCTGTTAAATACTAAATGTGGATACTTTTACTAATGGGGGTTCGGGCATTGATTCTCAATGTTTTGAAGGACTAGTTCATTTCGGTAGACTTAACTTTCTTTGGTTATATTTTAAGTTTTGATCTACAAAGAATACATTTTTAGGATGTTTTCTGAATTCTCACCGAAAAGGAATTGAGTTGGTCAACCCAACTTTCAAAACAGGCCTCCTGAGTGAACCAGTCCAAATTAACTGTGTAGCGTTACCATTTGCACTGCCACCTACAACTCAGTATAGGTTTTTTTCCCTTTTGGATCATTGGACCCAAAGTGGATCCTCTCGATTTTACTTAGGAAAATGATTTGTATCCTTATATTGGATATAATGATATTTGAGTCATTGATGAGTATTGATGAGCCTCCATTACTTACAGAAAACTAGCTGATAGGTTAGGATGGGCACTGAGATGAGGTTGGACCCCATGACCCTCTTGCAAAGAGCTGAGTACGATTATTCATCACCCCCTTTTTCCCGTTGTCCTTGTCAAATCACTGTATGCCAACTCACTTTTGATCCATACCTATTATTTTCTTTGTACTTTTCCTTAATTATACTGACCCATTTCTATATCTATATACATTCATTATCACAGTTACTTAAGTTTTTTTGTGTAAAAGAAGGATTTTGAGGTGTATCTGGATTTCGTCATCTCCAAAATCAGATCATTACACAGCAAATACACCACCAGAGAGGAAGAGATCTGAGGGAGTTATTCTAGGAGTTATTGTTTTTCAAATAAAGCTGACTCCCTCGTGATCTTTATCCCATTTGCATTGGTATTGAGCTCTAATTCACTAAGGATGAGCTAGATATAACCCAACAGTAAAAGAAACAATAGAGTTGAGAAATAATGAAAGTTGCATAAAGTAGTTGGGGACACAGTAGTTTTGATATGACAATTCCCAAATAAAGATGGGAAAATTGCTATTACAAAGGACCAAACATATGTATAGAACAGTAGTGAAGAAAGATAGATCGTATGTACAATAATATGTTCTCTTTGTTTCAGCAGAAAAACAAGCATAGTGTGGTGAGATTAGAATAAAGTCAGAATGAACACTATATAGAGAAAGCCATATCAGGAAACAGACTTGTCTGATGAATCGTACCAAATAGTGTGTGAGAGAGAGAGAGAGAGTTTTGTATGGCTTTGACATTGCATGGAGATGGACACAATAACATTACAGTTTACTATCAGAAAAAGTCATTTAGCGACGGGAAAATCAATCGCTAAATGGATATTTTCTATCAGAAAATTTTCGTTTAGCGACAGAAAATATTAGCGGCCATCGTTTTAGCGATAGATTTTCCGTCGTTAAATAGCATTTTTCTGGTAATATGTGCTTTGTCAATTATGGGAATAAATAATATTATTTTCAGTCCTCAATATAAAGTTCATTTAACTAATTTAAAAATGTTAAAAAAACTAAATAAATCAATTTAAATAACTTTATATTATCATTTTCTCAAAATTAATTTGTCTGGTGCATAAACTGACATGTAATCTAATAATATAGTGTATGTTTGGAAAATCTTCCTCCAACGATATACATAAGCTAAAATAAAGAATATCTTAAAATCCGTAAAAATCATCTCGAAATTTGTAAAAAAAATCTTCAAATCCGTAAATTCTTCTCGAAGTCCGTAATCTTTTTTTTTCCAACGGATTCTCAAACACGCAGTATGTAAGTATTTTAGGGAGATCAAGTAAGATATGTTATAATTAAATAATTTATTTACTTTCTTTAATATTTTTAAATTAGTTAACCAAAACTTCTTGAAAACTGGATATTGTAACAATAGCGAGAGTGAAGTATTAACAAGGTAGTTGGAAGCAATGATGCGTGCATTTGGATGAAGACAAGACCAGTGACAATAGATAGATGTATATATATCATCATCAACTCTGAGAGATCAACATCAATGTTTGTGTTAATTATTAACATTTTGTTTTTGACAATTTGCAGTGTGGCTCTTCCTTTTGTTTGCAAATTAAACTCGCATCTATGTCTCTTCAATAAAGTATATTTTGAGGTTTACACCACAATATATTTGACTCCTCAAGTTAAAAAGCCTATTTTTAAGACTGATTTTTATTTACTTGTTTTCTTGTGATATGTCCCCTACTAGCAAAGGTTAATCTCAAATCTTTTGAGGAATTTAATGTAAATGATTGATTTGACTAGGAAGCAAATCCGGAGGTATGTCAAGCTTAGTTTATTCATGTTCTTTTTCCTTTTCATTTAGTTATAGATTTTAGTGTATTTGCTGAGGTATTTAAAACAAAAAAAATTGGTTAAAATTAATAAAAAAAATTAAATGTTTATTTTTCTATACCTTTTTATGTGAAAAATTAAAATGGCCAAGAACCTTAAATCAATGTGTGTGTGTTGATTTAATTTTCAAAACTTTACAAAATAATGATTCATGGGTCATGATGACTCGTCAAAGGGCTTGTTTGTCGAAGTGTTTGAAAAAGTTAAACGTACGTTCAACAATGTTTTTACGTAAAATGAGATACTCTCCTTCACATATTTACCTCGATTTACGTAAAAGTACTTCTCTACCGCATTTCCAAACGGCCACAATGTCATCTTGAAATAGAGAGAGGTATGTACACTGTATAAAAAAAACAGAGAGAGAGATGTTCAAACTAATGTTGAGAAAAATGTGAGTTCCTTCCATACATGTTGCTTTCTGATCACCCAATGCAGATAATATTGTGTGGCACTTTATTACATTCTTTCTACCTTAATTCTTTCTGCAAAATAGCAATTTTTTAAAATTAAATTATTAAAAGAAAAAGATCTCAGCTCAAATTGATATTCCCAATACTTGGTTATAATTTATGTATGCATTAGATCCTAATTAACTGCAATACTTTAATCACGAAAAAATGGGATCTTTCACAGATGGTCACAAAACTAAAGAGATTTAACTTGGATATATATATACACTGGCGGACCTAAGTTAGGTCCAGTGAGTGCAGCCGCACTCCTAACTTCCAAAAAAGTAGGTATATATTAGTGTTATGTGATTTATTTTGCACCCACTCATTTGCTAATTTTGAACCCACTAAATTTTTTTTCAAATTCTTCTCAAAAGATATTAAGAATAAGCCCCACTTATTTTCTCAAAAAATAGTTTGCACCCCCTAGACCAGGGTTCTGGGTCCGCCACTGTGTATATATATAGTTTCAGTGCGTGTGAGAGCTTGTGAATCTAAGAACACCTTTTAGCTATAATAAGAAGGGGAAAAGGTATTATGCCATACATAATTTAATTGTGCCAATAGATAAAATTAAAAGACTTAATAATGAGAGAAAACTCACAGTGTCAAATTAAAAATTGAAGATAGTTAAATAATACTTCTAACATTATATACATACAACCTAGGATTTGGAGTATAATTAAACAACACCACTATTAAGCTTGTGACTCCGATGGATCGACTTTGGCCCGTTTGTTTGAACTTATAGAAAATTTAAACACACGTTCAACAGTGTTTTTTTGTAAAATGATATAATTTCTTTCGTATATTTACTTTGACTTACGTAAAAATACTTATCTACCGTATTATCAAATTGGATGTATATCAAAATAGACAGATCACCGGATTTCGAGGAAAAGGTTCTCACGTTAAGGCATGATTTAATTTCAATTCCAACAAAAATAATAATAATTATTATAAAACCCAAGCTATATGTATAGTCATCAATCAGCATGTATAATCTCGATCGGGTCAAAACGTCGTGCCGTCAAGGAAAAGGAATATGAATAAGAACAAATTTCAAAGTCACTTTCACCATTAAATTGATTTAACCAAAAGACAGAGACTCGCAACATCTTCTTCCATATGTTCGTAAATTATTTCAATGGGGGCACACACGCACAGAGAGAGAAAGAGAGGTGTGGTTAGTGTTATATAACT
>JANTPZ010003716.1:0-21305 GCA_025593235.1 Vachellia pachyceras
AGGCTTTTTAAAGTGAAGAATTCCTTCAAGGTCTCCTCCTCGGAGAAACACAAGACCGCCGAACCAAGCAAGAAGGGCGCGACTCCTGCCAGAAGGCTACCAAGACGATCACAGAGAAGGAAAAGGGCACCTGATGGTGGGTTTCATTGAGCTTGAAGGATTCAAGAGGTTGGGGTTGAGTGAATGTTGGGTTTGCCTCAGAGATCGTAGCGATGACGGTGATTACAAGAACTGAGAACAGAGGTTTCATCATTGTGGCTCCTTTTTGTGTCTTTCTTTGTGGAATAAGAGAAGACGAGAGTGACTGGCCTGTGTGTGAATGGAAAAATCTCGGATCGTATCTACAGAATTTAAGTTAATCATTTCCTTTCTACTTAATCATAAAAAGACAAATATCCAAAGGTATGGAAGAGGACGAAGATGGAGCCATGGTCGAAGATGGAGCATAAGGTATGGAAGAGGACGAAGGTCATGGTCGCGGAGGGAGGGGAGAGAGTGGGGTCAGGTAGCAGGGAGGGGAATACGAAAATATAAAATAATTATATTGTAAAAATCATTTTGATCAACGGCTTATCTAAATATAATTGCATTTTGACCAACGGTTTATTCAAATATAAATTTTATTCATTCTACTAAAAGTCATTTTTCTCAACGGTCGTTCTCCCAACGGACTCCCTAAACAAGACCTTTATGAATTTTAAGATGGTTTTACATATATCGAGATAGTTTTTATGAATTTTGAGATTGTTTTTACAGATTTTAAGATGATTTTTTCTTGATTTACGTGCATCGTTGGACAAAATAAATTTCCAAATAAGCACTTTATCTAAAGCTGCTTAAAAAAAATAAAGAAGAAAGGAAAAAATGGACATGGCATATTATTCAAGAGAGTTAGAGGACAATCCTGCATTATGAATTGATTGGAGCATGGAATTTGTTAAGTTTCACCTAACCTGAAAATTTAGTTGCATATTATAAAAGTTCAATTGTATATACGTGGAAGGTTCAATTGTATAAATTTTACGATCCAATTAATTATGTAATATTGTTATTAGTTTGATAATTGTTCTTTCTAATTGTATGTAATATAAATATATTTTCCTTTATTTCAATTTTTTATCATTTTATTTCTCCATAATTTTCTCACAAAATATAAAATAATTATATGTATTAATCATCTTCATACCTTTTTAAATAATCTTCAATCCAAATTCACTTTTCCAACATTTATCCAAACAATAATGCATTCTACCAAAATGCATTCTATATCCAATGGCTTATCCAAATATAACTACATTCTGACCAATAATTTTTCAAATATAAACAAAATCCATTCTACCAAAAGTCATTTTATAAAATGCATTCTCTGACTGGCGAACGTTCTTTCAATGGTTTTTCAAACAGACACATTAATCATACAAACCTCAAGGCATGTAAAAGGATGAACCTGTGGTGGAGTAAATATTGGACCGTTTGGGAATGTGGTAGAGAAGTACTTTTACGTAAGGCGAGCTAAATATGTGGATGATATTATCTCAGTTTGCGGAAAAACACTGTTAAATGTGCTTTTGAGGAGTAAATAAACTTTTCCAAATAAACACATTATTATTCAATTATGGCCATATTAAAAAAAATTAATTATAGCATTTTAAATATAGTAGTAATATAGTAAAAATGGGTTATGTAGCACTTAATAGCTAGTAGTATTTTTTTTTGTAGTAGTTAGTATCCTAAACTATTTTTAAATATGAGGTAAAAGAATTAATTTTGATGAATTCATTATCATAAAGCTTTTTTTAAGTACCACGTAATATTCTAATGTAATTTTTATGTATTCAGATTCTTCAATATGTGTCTAATGGCATTTAAAATTCTAAATTTAATGTGCTCGTCGCTATTGAGAAAAATACTTAGGGGTAAAATTATAATAAAAAATTACTTTATAACAGTGAATTCTTACTATTAAAAATGCTTTAGGATACTGTAAGAAAAAAATCATTTAAAAATACTAAACCCTGAAATATGTGTTCAGTAGCTTTGGGAATTCTAATTTTAGTATTCTTGTTGTTACCTGATTCAAAGGTAAAATTACATCAAAAACTATTTTAAGACACTGAGTTCTGTTAAAACATACAGTGATATCATTATAAAAATGCTTTA
Source organism: Vachellia pachyceras (assembly GCA_025593235.1). Classification (NCBI taxonomy): domain Eukaryota; kingdom Viridiplantae; phylum Streptophyta; class Magnoliopsida; order Fabales; family Fabaceae; genus Vachellia; species Vachellia pachyceras. The sequence goes on from JANTPZ010003716.1 coordinate 2,161, forward strand.
AAAGGGCTTTTGTGGATCACTGATGACCCATGACTGGATTGAAAAACTAGCTGGCGAAGGACATTTTGTCCATCCATTATATTTTTATTTAAAGCTAATAGTCTTTTATGGAGATTTCAGTAATTTGACATCCTTAAATAAAATATTACATTCCATCTTTAATATAACATCCCGCTAATTTTTTTAAGAGATTAAAAATTCTAGATCCATAATTTAAATAATTTACATGTATTTTTAGTTAATTTTCATGTTCAAATAAATAAGGTCCAACTATGCGCCACATATAATAGAGTTAGAAACATAAATTGCTAAGAAACAGGGTACGGGACATTATTGGGTTATTAATTATTTGTAAATAAAGGGAAAAATTAAAATACGTACAATTGAAATGTTTGAGCAATACTAGAATAATTAGAATTCACAAAACAAATTAATGAACAATATGCGTAGTCGATCTTCCTGACGCAACAATAAGTTTTTTTATTTTCTTTCCTCCTCGGTGATTTTGGGCTTTTGGCCCTTTGAAAAGCCTTACCTTCGCTGATCTGCCTGACGCATCACTACGACAAACTACTAGTGAATTTGTTGATGACAATGGACAATGGCATTGGGCCCTTTGGAGGTGAGGCTAAGTGCTCCTGCTGGAACTTGACATCTAACGGTGAATTTACAGTTTCCTCAACCTACTTGGGAAGTCCTGCTGGCCAACGTAACGTGTCAGAGCCTGCAAAGAGAAACTCCTACCCAATAGAGGCAGAGACCCCACCTTATTACAGACGCCACCTGTGAACTTTGTAGACAGGCCGCCGTAGACTTTATTGATCACGTGTTTTGAGGTTGCCTTCTTGTGTTGCCCTGTTGGAACCAACTACCTTTACTATTTTAGGCAGATTTTCTTCTTCTTTTGAGAAAAAAAAAACTTCACTTGTTTTAAGGCAATTTCATCCCATGTGAACATCTACCTGATATTTTATCATATATGGTGGACGTCGGTTTACCTTTCCGTTTAATCAGATAACATTATTATATTTTTAAATTTTCAAAATGAAATTGCTTTACAAAAGCTTACATAGCTATGAGAAAACTTCCAAAATAGAAGCGGAGTTTAGGGATTGGAGAGATACAGGAGAAGGTAAAGTAAGCATAATATTTTCTGTCGTTAATAATGAGGGTCGCTAATATTTTCCGTCACTAAAGGAAAATTTTCTGATGAAAAATAGTCATTCAACGATGAACTTCTTTCGTCGCTAAATGACATTTTTCTGTTAGTAATTGGATTGTGTATGAATTTAATAACCATGACTTGATCTCCCTTTTTTTCTCCTCTCTAAATTTATTGTATATAATTGCTCCACATGTATTTACAAATAACATGAGAAGTGTCATGGGTGTATACATTTTAAATAACAGAGACTGAGTTTAATGCTAATAATGAGTTTCCCCTATCTCAAGTGCAGTAAGATAGTAAGAACCCGCCGCGTGACTATATGGACGAAGACTTTGACTTTGACTTTCCAAATAGATAAACTGTAGCATGCCACGTAAGATAATAAAACTGGACTGCATATAGACAATTTATTTCATGATTTCTGCAGATTACCCGGTTGTTATCATTCTTTCCTAAAATTCGGTAAAGTCTATCACCTCTTTCCATATCTAAAATCATAGTAAGGTGGGGGGGGGGGGAATGAAAGAAGCCCATGGGTGCTTTGAAATCCTCCAAAAGAAGCCATGTTTTTTCCTGAGTGCTTTGACATCGCCAGGCCCAAATGGGTGAACGCATTATTTTTTCAAAAATTAAAACCTGTGGCGTCATGTGGGGCCATCAATTACTTCATGGTACGGTTCGGTACCTTTCTTTACCGCCCAGAGGGGATCGAAAGTGATAATGGAACCTTAATCGTATCAATTCCGAAGAATGACCCACCTCAATCTTAGTTTATTTGAAGGTTGTTTTAAAAATAGTTTTTTATATTTTTAAAGTAAAATTTAGATTTTGGAGAATAGATTTTATAAATTTTGAGGTCAAACTTAAATTTTAAAAGGTTATTATATTTGGATGTATTGGCTTTTCAAAACCTAAATTAGAAGATAAGGTATGATTTGATAAGAAAATAATTTTTTTCAAAACCTATATTTCAAATCAAGGTTTTGTATCCATAATAATTTTTTTGAAAAATGTGACTACTTGAATAGAACTTAAGTTTTAGGGTGAAATTAATATTTTGAAATCAAACCTAGATTTTAAGAAGAGAATGTTGGAAATTTTCTATAGCATACAAGTTCAATGGAATATATTAAAGCATCGCGGAAGCGTACCTGGATCCATGGATGCGTTTGACGGAAGGGGTAGATCAACCAGGTTATCACTAGGGACCAGAGAGAGGACCGTATGCAGATGGGGAAGCAAAACGGCAAAATGATAACCCTAACTAACCTGGGGATCATAGCCATGTATTTGTAGAGGGACCCTGTATTCAGCCTATCAATGAATATGGGCCAGCAAATTGAGCCTCAGTATATTTTGATCCATGACACCTCATTATGCCTACTTAATTCCTTAAACCTTATTAGATCACTTTATATTAGGGCACGGATAATAAATAGTGGCACCCACATATAAGTGTAATATGTGGCCCATTGCTGAATTATTCCAACAATCTCCCACTGGGGCACATATGCAACTTAAATGTGTAAAACCTTATGCGCGCAAAATTGCCACTATTTATTCCCTAAACAATTCGGTCCATTGATTGCATCCATATAGAACCAAACAGGATCTTCGTCGTATTACACATAACTAAATCCCAGAATGATCACATATATGAACATAACCAAATGACATGGATCAATCATGGATATACTGCATGGAAAATTTCATGAATGTGATCTGTACATGCCTATTTTCCAACTGATCCTCCTTAGTGAGATTAACCTTAACTTAATCATACAGAATGGTAACCTGAGGTCCTGAACCAAAAACATTAAATGAAAACCAAATAACCTTATTTCTGATCAGAATATGTACCTGAATGTTCATAAAATCAAATACTAGATACATACTCCCACTAAACTAGGATATCCTCATCATAAAATACACACATTCAAGCTATATACTCGTGAAAGACCTTGTGTGTTACTCCCTTTATTAGGGGTTCAACGGTTATGGAGTATGTCCGAATGTGTTTGATAGAAAACTGTTAATTCTGCTCCCTATCCTTAACGGTTAGGTTTTGGAATATAAGACTGCTGCCATATTGTCACAATATGACTTTAATGGTCTTTCAATACTTTACGCAATTTGCAGCCCAATAACAAGTTGCGCAGCCTTATTCCATAATTGGATTCCTCCCAAACTGCTACATGCTTTGCTTCCATAGGGGAGGAAGCTCCAAGAAATGGCTTTACTGGCTAGCATGTAAACATAGCCTAATGTGGATTTCTTAATGCATTGGCATCCATCATGATCAGAATCAACATGCCGAATGATCTCTAATTGATCTGATCTACAATACATGAGCACGTAATCCTTTATTCTCTTCAGATATTTTATAACCCGTTTGGCTGCTTTACAATGGTCTATACCTGAGTTATTCATATATCTGCCTAACATTCCAGTAATGAACACAAGATCTGTTTGCGTACACACTTGAGCATATATATATATATATATATATAAGACTCCCAATAGCTGAAGAGTAGGAAATTTTTTCCATTTCTTTAATCTCAAGTGTTGTCATAGGGCATTGTTTGAGACTGAATTTGTCTCCTTTAGCAATAAGGGTGTCATATGGTTTACAATCTTGCATGCCAAACCTTTTAAGCACTTTATCAATATAATTCCTTTGTGATAATCCAAGAACACCTCAATTTTTGTCTCGACGAACTTGGATTCCTAATACAAAGGAAGCCTCACCAAGATCTTTCATTTCAAAGTTATTTGATAGAAATTTCTTGGTTTTCCGTAACAAATATGAATCATTGGTGGCAAGCAATATATCATCAACATCTAAAACCAGGAATATGAACTTACTCCTACTGACCTTATGATATACACAATAATCAACAGGATTTACCTTAAAAATTGAATGAGACAATTACCTGATGAAATTTGTGATACCATTGACGGGAAGCCTGCTTGAGATCATAGATGGATTTCTTTACTTTGCAAACCACAGAGTTAGGGTCTTAGTATATTTTGATCAATGACACCTCATTATGCCCACTTAATTCCTTAAACCTTATTAGATCACTTTATATTAGGGCACGGATAATAAATAGTGGCACCTACATATAAGTGTAATATATGGCCCTTTGTTAAATTATTCCAACAGAGAAATCAAATAAACTCTTAATTTAAGACCCATTGGTTTGTGTGACGCGATGTATAAGAAGTCTCAAAAGAGGCTGTGGAACGAAGTGTTACATCCTGATAATATTATTGTGGCACATGAGGTTATACATACTATGACAAGTACGAAATGAAGTTGCAGTTGCAGATTATTTGGCAAAATGATGTGGACCCAATACTCAAATAACAATCTTTCCAACGGATTATGCCAAATGACTCTTCAAATTTAATCTTTCAAACTCTCACATTTCTCTGAGCTACATCAAATCGTTTTATGTTATAAATTGCGAGGTCCTAAATTGAACACTGTAATATTATGAAACAATAGAATTGAGAATCAGAGAAACATTGGTCATTAAGCTTCAAGACATATATTAAAACGATTAAAGTGACATATAGAATAATTAATCAATTATAAATAGGGATTCATCATAGAAATGCAAGAATTTAATAAGAAGAGCACATCACATATCTAAATAATGTTAGGAAGATACAAGCAGGAGAGGATATTGTTGGCGGCATTATTATTATTGGCTTGATCTGATGATGATGAAGACGGTTTGTGTTTCTTCTTCCAGTTGTTGAACCGCTTGTGTTTTTTTTTTGCTTTATCTCTGCCTCATCATGATCCTCCAGGAATGGACTGTACATGACAAGGTATCTCTGTCTATAAGATGCATACAGTTCTTGTTCATTATAATGAAGCCTCAGAGATTGAGATCGACTTGAACTAAACGATGAATCAAATAGATCCTCTTCTTGATGATGATGATGATGATGAAGACCTTCTTTCTCAATAATGGTAGGTTTATGGGTTATTAGGTTTCTCAAGAGCAGAGCTTGCTTCTCCCATTGATCAAACCCAAGCTCTAGTTTACATTTCCTCAAATTATTTCTCCTCGTTCACTCTCACCAGATTGCTGGCTTCATCTTCTTAGCCACAAATATATATATAGACCCAAAAGAAGCCATGGCCACTATTTAGATAGAATTATATTTGGTCACGCTTTAGGACAAATATGGGTATTTTAACTTAAGAAACATGTTTTAACTTGTTCCTTATGCCTGCACAAATACTGTTGCCATATACTATACTTCCATTTGAAGTTGCAAGTCAGATTACGTGTCGCGCAACTCAAATTTTTGAAGAATAAAAGCAACGTGTGTGCATGTAACGCCAAAAGATCGCATTATTACTATTTTGGGTTTATAGGGAAGAACAAAACGACATGTATTTCTTACATTTATTCTCTTATTAATTAATTAATTAAATGTATCTGGAAGTTGCTTTGTTTCTTTTTTGAAATCTAATAAACTCTGTTCTGCTTCAACATATATCATGCTTGATTCCATTGACTCTTCTTTCGTCTCTCAACTCAATTTTGGTCTTTTTTGTGGAGTGACTTGCGTATCATGTAACCAAATTCACAGTGAGAGAAGTCTTCTTATTTGTTGTGATGATAAATAAAAAAATTCCACTGAAGTCAAGGGCATGATACCCATTTTTTAAGCACAATTATTCTTTTATTGAAAACAAGCTATTCAAAACACTATCAAGCACTTCTCCAAGTAAAAATTTAAATATTAATTCATTATATTGTTACTAACAATTTCCGTTAGACCTAGACCTAATCCTAATTCGATTTGACAACATTATACATGATTCAATCAAGGTCCATTTTATTGGGCCGTGTGGAACATCTTTTATAAACAGAAAGCCCAATCTATATCGACAAATTGTCACAGATATGATAGTGGCCCAAGCCCAAACCAATGATGCACATTATTGCAAATTCCATTAACCAAACTCTTTCTTTTTTTAATTCTCTGTATAAAGCATGCACCTTTAAAATACTTGCACTACCAACACAAAAGCAAGCAATTTTTTCTCGCATAATGGATTTGGTGAACAGAAAGTAAAATCAGAAATTGGTTTCTAATGTAAAAGTCATTTCAAACTTTTCCTAGAGAAAAAAATCGTGACTTTAGTAGTATCAGTGCCGTGTAGATATTCACGAACAACGCAGTTTCATCAATTGAACCACCCACGTCAATCATACGGTTAAAATTTTGGGCTATATTTTATATGGTTTAAGTTATTTATGTTATTTTTGGTATTATTAGGTTAAAACTTTGCCACTTGTGAACAGGGAAAAAAAATTTATCCCTGAACTACTTGTGTTAGTCTAAGCAATCCGGGGGCGATCAATTCAATCAAATCCATCCTCATGCTTTAACCAAATTAGATCAGATCTCAGGTTGTTTTATACAACTAGAAGTCTATACCAAACCAAATCTCGGGTTGGATATAAACCCAGTCTGATATGACACATGCACATATCTAGTACATGTCAACGGAAGAATGATATTGCAAATATTGACACACGCACAGAGATGTGTTAGAAGTTTATTGTTTATATATATGATGATGATTCAATATGAATATGAAGTTGACAGACAACAGAGCAAATCCATTGGAAAGAGAAGCAAAGATAGATTAATTAGGAGACATATGATCATAGTAAGGTTCGGGGGGCGCGGGGCGGGGGAATGAAAGAAGCCCATGGGCGCTTTGAAATCGCCGGACCCAAATAGTTTGAACGCATTATTCTTTCCAAAATAAAAAACCAGAGGCGTCATGTGGGACCATCAATTATGTGCTTGTTTGGCAACATCGTTGCCAAAACGGTGCACGTAAACCGAGATAAAATCATCTTGAAATCTATAAAAACCATCTCGAAATTCATAAAAACCATCTTGAAATCCGTAAAACCATCTCAAAATCCACAAAATGCCTCGGAATCTGTAAAATCTATTATCCCAACGGAATTCCCAAACACACGTTGGTGCAGTACAGTACCCTTTTCTTGCCACCGAGAGGAGATCGAAAGTGTGAATGGAACCTTCATCGTATCAATTCCGAAGAAGGACCCACCTGAAACTTTCCCGGTTCCATAGTTTTTTTTTTTAGTTCCTCCTTAACGTCCATGTATAAAATTAAAACAAAACAAAGGAAAAGGTAATGTAAGGACACGATGTGTGAAAAGTGCAGTAATCAAGGCGCACGACTTCCTTTATCATACAGAATGTAATAGAGGAAACTGGGCTTGGGAGGTATAGAGAAATAAACAATGTGGACCCAATAAACTTAAATAACACTCTAGCCTATTTTTTTTAACACACATATCCAAACATAAATCCGATTAATTAATGACAATCTTTGCTGTGTTTTACTTCAGCACTTGAATTTTTAATAAAGAACCTGTGCCAAATGGCTTTTAAATTTAATCGTTCAAACTCTCATATTTCTCTGAGCTACCTAAAATCGTTTTATGCTATAAATTGCTAGGTCCCAAATTGAACAATGCAATGCTATGGGAAAATAAAATTGAGAATCAGAGAACAATTCCAAATAAATAACTTGAAACACGTACATTGTTCATCAAGCTTCAAGGCATATATTGAAACGATTGAAGTGACATATAGAATAATTAATCAATTACAAATAGGGATTCATCATAGAAATGCAAGAATTTAATAAGAAGAGCACATCGCATATCTAAATAATGTTGGGAAGATATATACAAGCAAGAGAGGATATTGTTGGCGGCATTATTATTGGCTTGATCTGATGATGACGAAGATGGCTTGTGTTTCTTAATCATTTCAAGTGATTTCTTTGACCTTCAACCATACGAAGGGACTGAACTAACACAGATTTTTTTGAACTCAAATGACACCAAGTCCCCTTTCAAGTTTTAGTTTAGGTAAGAGGTTGTGAGCTGAGCTCTTCATAGATGTGATTGATATGTGAGTACCTTCCATTTGATAAAGAGTCACAAAAAAAAAAATATTGAATTGGTCCCATGTGAGTATTTTCTTTTATTTTACTTTTAGATTGAACCACCAAGTTATACTCATTCTTTAATTTTACTTTTGGAGTTTAGGATCCGTTGGCAGAAAAAGAGAGTGAGTTACGACAGTGCTGATCTCTCTCGATTCTCCAGAGGCTAGTAGGAAATCGCCTCGCACAGCCATTAGCTTCCTCCTTGCCAGTCTCCTCCCCTCAATCGTCGCGACGTGGCCTTCTCCCCTTCTCCTTCGTTGTGAGATCGCAGCTTTCTTTACTTCTCTGTTTTGCTCATCGCTCAGTTCGTTCTAAGCCGCCGCCGCCGTGCTCTGATTCTTCATTTTTTGTGGCTGAGAGTTTCATCTTTCTAGATCTCTCAGTCTGGGCAACGGCCAACAGCTGTCGGCGGCGATCTCTCAGTCTCAGACCACAGATCTCACTCTCGCCCTTGCTGCCCGACGTTGTAACTGGATACTACAGATCTCGCCGTCGACGCCTGGACCAGATTCGTCGACCATTGCTCCTCTCCAGCTTCTCCAGACTCTCCTCTCACACTCTCAGGCTCAGACCACGATCGCACCTGAAAGCTCACTTGATCTCTCAGTCTTCAGTGGACTCTCAGCTTCATCAAAAGGTTTCAGGTGAGACTTTCGTTATGGCGTTACAAGAGCGTGACCGGAGTCGCGAGAGAGTGCCGCCGGAGCAGTCACCAGAGGAAAAGGATGCTTTGAGAAGGAGTCGAAAGAAGGTTCGTGATGGGGAGGGGACATTCTCATCCCCAAGAAAGTTAATACCACGAGATGAGGTTTGTATGCATGACAGTGAGATGGAGAAAGGAGATGGCAGCGTTAGTAAAGAGGGTAGAAGAGGTGTGGATGTAGGTGGATCTTCGAAAGATGCTGCAGAGTCAATAGAAGAGACCGTGACAGAACCTGATGCTGGTGCAGGTAAATGGAAATCGTTTAAGCAAGCAGTTACTCAGGACCGTGAAGGGGATGTAGAGGAGGAAGATGACTGGTGGAGTGGTAAGAGATGGAAATCAAGAATTAAAGTGGTTATGCGTGATGATGGTCCGGATATTATTATCCCGCCTGAGGAGAAAGAGCGTCTGGCTCAACGTTGGAAGAATGCTCTCATTGTGAAGTTACTTGGACGCATGGTGAACCAAGAATATCTGGAAGGGAAGATACGTCAGTTCTAGGAACGGGAGGGTACTATTGATGTTATTGACGTGGGTTCTGGATTTTCGGTATTATCGTTCACAAAGAGAGCAGATTATGATCTAGCATTAACAGGTGGGCCATGGTTACTTTTTGACCATTACCTTTCTATGCAACCATGGTGATCTGAGTTTGTTTCTGCTGAGGAGAACATTACTAAGATTGCTGCATGGATCCGAATTGATCAACTCTCGCTGGATTTCTATGATAAAGGCATACTCTACGTACTAGGATCTCAGGTGGGGCGAGTTTTAAAGCTTGATGAAAATACAATGAAGAGGAAGAAAGGTAGGTTCGCCAGAATTTGTGTTGAGCTTGATCTAACCAAGCCTCCCCGACCTTACATACGAATCAATGGGAAAGTCCAGCGAATCCAATATGAAGGTATCCATTTAATTTGTTTTGGATGTGGACGATATGGTCATGATGCCGATCATTGTCCAGAAAAGATGGGCGAGCAGTCATCGTAGAAGGGCAACGATAGGGTGGGGAATTCAAATGGTTCTAATGAACTGCATGAGGAGGGTAGCGACAAGATTACGGAGGTTCAGGGCGACGGCACGGGTGGTGTGAAGTATGATGCTTGGATGGTGGTTCAAAGACCACGGCGGTTCCGGCCACTAGGCTCGGTTATGGGATCTACATTTAATGAAGAGCGCAGGAGTAGGAACCGGATGCAAGCAGGAGAAGGTGGTTCACGGTTTGGAATTCTGAATGAGATTGCTAATAAAGAGGAGAAAATCATGGATATTTCGGGGCCAATGAGTGTGCCGCAATCATCGCCAAGTAATGTGTCACAATCAATGCCAATGAATATGACGCACTCAATGCCAATAAAGAAGGGAATGCAATCTCAACGAACAAGTTTGAAAGGAGATAAGAAGGGAATAAAATCCTCAAATGGGGCCATTATGGAAAATAGCTCCAATGGTTCGATGGACTCTAAGAAAGGTAAAGGCCCAAGTAGTGAGATAGAAGATAAGAAAGGGCTTGTGAAGGAAAATATGGATCATCTTTTGCTTATGAAAAATAAAATAGGCCTTGATAAAAATATGGGCGCTGAAGAGAAAGAAGAGTGTAATACTAGGATATTGGGTTTGAGTGGTCTGGCCACCTCAACAAGCACCAAAGATTCTAGTTATACTATGAACGAGGTACCAAGAAGGGTGGGTGACAGAAGGAGTTCTGTGGTTATTTCTGGGGATGATGATCCAGTAGACCGTGGGGACACTTCAAGAGAAGGTGCAGATTATCAAGTTCATTCTAAACCATTGTCCAATTCTAATGATTCAGTCATGGAAGTTTCGGGTATTTGTGCTAATGATGGTTGAGATTGATTATGGTGTTGATTTCTATAATTCAAAAAATAATCTATGATGTTAGGAAATATTTTGATATGGAATTCTAGAGGAGTGGGCGGTAAAGGGTTTGTTAAGTTGCTCAGAGACCTTAAGAGAAAACATAATCTCACCCTTATTGCTATTCTTGAACCTCGACAGGATAGTAGTAAGGCTAAGATTTTGGCTCGTCGTATTGGTTTCCATAATGTGAATGTAGTTGATGTTATGGGTTTTAGAGGAGGGATATGGTGTTTTTGGGAGGAGGAGGTCAAGTTCATAGTCAAATCCAAAACTTCCCAGGTTATGCATGGTTGTTTTAATGAAGGTTCGAATGATGCTTGGGATTTTTCTATTGTTTATGGAAGTCCTGTTACTGTCAAAAGAAGAGAGCTATGGCAGAGTCTGAATTATTTACATGAGGAAGGAAGAGGAAGATGGTGTATTGCAGGTGATTTTAATGCTACTTTGCGATCTTGTGAGAGGAAGTCACGGTCCCGTGTGTCGGTGGGGCCTGATAATTTATTTATAAAATGGGTCCAAGATAGTGGAGTGGCCGAGTTGGATTATCAGGGTCCCAAGTTTACTTAGGGTAGAAAGAATAGTTATAGTAGACTTGATCGTGTATTGGCAAATGGTGAATGGCTAGAAAATTTTTCAAATGTGAGTGTCGTAAACCTCCCTCATTTTAAGTCAGATTATTGTCCTATTATGATTCGTATGCACTCTATTGATAAGAGGTGTAGGAAGAGTCGCCCTTTTCGTTTCTTTGCTCCTTGGGTGACTCATGAGGATTTTTCGACATTGATGAAGGGTAGTTGGGTGCCTAGTCGCTGCTGGGAAGAAAATGTCGGATCGTTTAAAAGTAATGTTTACACTTGGAATAGAGATGTGTTTGGTAGAATTGAGAAGCGAAAGGCGATTCTTTTATCTAAACTTGAGAGACTTAATCTTACAATTTCCAGTGAATTAGTAGAAGTACAAAAGAAAGAAGCATGGGCAGAATTGGAAAGTTGTTTAATACAGGAGGAAATTATGTGGTTACAACGATCGAGATGTACTTGGTATTCCCAAGGGGATAAAAATACCAGGTTCTTTCATACTGCTACTAGGTGTCGGCAGAGGCGCAAGAATATTGAAGCTCTCCAAGGGGAAGATGGTGAATGGTGTTATAATCAGGAAATCATTAAACAGACAGGTACGGATTATTTTCAGAATTTGTTTTTGGATGATCCTGATTATTGTGATACTGTAAATTTTGGTGGGACTTTTCCACATATGGAGGAAGTCTCTTTGGCTGGGCTTGGTAACATTGCTACGTCGCTGGAAATTAAACAGGCTATTTTTAGTATGGGGCCTTTGAAAGCTCCAGGTCCTAATGGATTAAATCCATTATTTTTTCAGAGCCAATGGGAGATAGTGGGTGATTCTGTTTGTCATTTGGTCAAGGGGATATTTGAACAACCGAATGAGGTTGAGAGTATTAATGAAACTAACATTGTTCTGATCCCTAAATGTGATGCTCCACAGTCTTTCAGGGATTTCAGACCAATTAGCTTATGTAATGTGGTTTACAAGGCAGTGACAAAAATCTTAGCTAATCGACTAAAGCACATTTTACCTCAGGTCATCTCTCCAGATCAGTGCAGTTTTGTACCAGGTAGACAAAGCTCTGATAATATTATCTTGGTCCAGGAAATTATACATTCTATGAGCAAGATGAAGAAGAAGAAGGGGTTTATGGCCTTAAAGATTGACTTGGCTAAGGCCTATGACAGAGTGAGATGGGATTTCATTATTAAGTGTTTGATTGAAATTGGCTTACCTAGCCAGTTTGTTAATCTTGTCCAAGCTTGTGTTTCATCGGTTAAGATGCAGGTTTTGTGGAATGGTGAACCAGGCTCGAAATTTACTCCAACTAGAGGAATTCGTCAAGGCGACCCTTTATCGCCCTACTTGTTCGTTCTTGTTATGGAAAAACTTGCTCATTTGATCCAAAGTGAGGTTCAGCAAAGAAATTGGTTGCCTTTTAGATTGGGTAATCATGGTACTGCTATTTCTCATGTATTCTTTGCAGATGACTTAATTTTATTTGTAGAAGTGAATACTGATCAAGGTGCGATTGTCAAGGCTTGTCTGGATGATTTTTGCGTGGCTTCGGGTGAAATGGTTAATGTAGAAAAATAAAAAATTTTCTTCTCCAAGAATGTTTGTCATTCTAGGAGAACGGAGATTAGTGAGTTTCTGGGTTTTACTCCTACAGCATATTTGGGTAAATATTTGGGTGTGCCTTTACATCATAAAAAAGTGACCAAGACTACATATGAATATATTTTGAATAAGATGGACCAACGTCTTACTAGTTGGAAAGCGAATACCCTTTCTCTGCCCGCTAGACATACATTGGTATCTTCAATTGTCTCGGCTCTCCCGACATATTCTGTGCAATCATCGATGCTTCCTGCAGGTGTATGTGATGCTATAGATCGGAAATGTCATAAATTTCTTTAGGGGGATGTCGAAAATTCAAGGAAAACCCATTTACTGGCTTGGGAGGATGTGTGCAAAAGGAAGAACGAAGGTGGACTGGGCCTTAGTGAAGCTCGTAAACAGAATACTGCCTTTATGATGAAGGTAGGGTGGGGTTTGATTAAAAGACAAGATGCTCTATGGGTTCAATTCCTATGCGAAAAATATAAATGTGGAAATGATGTTATACCAAGGATAGAGCAGCGTAGAGGTGCCTCTCATACATGGAAGGCAATCTGTAAAGCATGGGATAAAATTAATGATGGATTGGGGTGGACTCTTGGGGATGGTCGGCATGTGAAATTCTGGAAAGATAAATGGGTACCTCAAATGGATCAGCTAGTAGCTAGCTGGGCACGCCATTCAATCTCTAAATGAAGAAATTGAGGGAGAAGTGGTGTCATCTTTTACTAATGCTGCAGGAGGTTGGAATTGGGAATTACTTTCTCAATTGCTTCCAACTAATGTTATACAACAAATTCATCATGCGTTCCCAAATGGTCTGACAGATAGAGATGATTTGCCCATTTGGTGCGAGACTCAAAATGGTAGTTTCATTGTCCGATCTGCTTATAAAATGATTAGTAGCCAAAGTCCTTCATCATATAGAAGTATTTGGAAGCTGATTTGGAAGATAAACCTCCCCAACGATGTAAAACTTTCTTATGGTTGTGTGCTAGAGGGAGGCTATTTACAAATCAATTGCAAGCTTCAAGGGGATTACAGCAACATGATTATTGTACTACATGCTGGAACAGTTCAGAGAGTACTTTACATGTGTTACGGGACTGTAGTATAGTTGATAGATGTTGGCGTATGGTGGTTCCTGCACAGTTCATTGTTCCGTTTTTCCAAAGGCGGAATGTATGTGAGTGGCTAGAATGGAATTTGTCCCAAAGGTTTAAATGTAATGGTATAGAATGGCGAGATTTTAGTGCTATTATCTGTCGTCAGCTATGGATGAACAGAAACGCTGGAGTTTTTAATGGGAAAGCTGTGGGAGCGTCTCAGGTCTTGGCTCAGGCAAGCGCAATTGCTAAGTGGTCGTTTCTGCATCTAGGTGGAAATAATGGTGATTCACAAGAGAAGCTTAAATGGAATCCTCCGTTTGTGGGATGGTTGAAAATTAATGTTGATGGTGCATCTAATAGATTCAATAAGATAGGTGTTTGTGCGGGGGTAGCTCGAGATCATAATGGTAATATGTTATGGGGATTCAGGTGCAATTTAGGTTTATCGAATAGTCTTAATGCTGAGTTGTGGGGTATAATGTGGGCTATAAAGCATGCATGGAATGGTGTCGGGAGAAGAATTATTGTTGAAACAGATTGTTTGGAGGCTGTTTCTTTGATTTCAGATGGATGGGAGCATGAACATCCAGAGTGGAATTTGCTAACGTAAATTCGTGCATGGATGGAGAAAGAGTGGGAAGTTAGATTAACCTGGTGTAAGCGTGAGGTCAATATTGTTGTTGATTTGGTAGCAAAGGAAGCTTTTCAAGATGCTTTGGGGTTCCAGTTCTTTACATCAGTATCTTCACCTATATCTGATGCTCTTGCAGCTGATGTAACTATATAGTTTTGTTTTCTTTCACTTATCAAAAAAAAAAAAGAGAGAGTGAGTTTAGGATCGCCAAGTGGATTGAAAAGTAAAAAGTAAAAACCATAAAAGTGAGTTTATTTTACCATCTGAAGAAGTGAGTACTAACTGAAGTAAAATACAAAGTTTAATAACTTTGCAGATCAAAACATTTATAGGGAAAGCTATAGGTCGAAACGCCAGCTGGAAGGGAGAATGGAAGAGAAAGGCAGAGAGCTTCATGCTATTAAATTAGAAAATGAAGCGGTTTGTCAAATGCCCTTTCTTTGTCATGAGTTATTGATATATTATGCTGATTTCCTTTTATATTCTGTTAGCCTTGGGCCAAACAGGAGTCAGGACCTTCTTGCTGAACAAAACAAAGAGCTTGCAACTTTCAGGTTATTATTTATTTACACACAGTACATGAACTTGAGTATTATTTACATCCCCAAGCAGATTTTGTAACAGGGTATGTTTGTTAGGCTTTGCATCCAAACTTTTTGAACATGTCTAAATAAAGGCTCCTTCTGAAATATAGTTTGTTGTTTGGACTATAGTTCTTGATAGAAATAATATTTAATGTAAGTAATCTGCTAAAGACTTGAAAGCTCAATATCATTAGGTATTTGTGTGATGTAGAAGTTCTGGAAACAAATATTCATCTTCTTCTACATTGTGATTTGGTTTAGCGGATTTGAAATAGACTTGTAATATTTTTGTTGAGAGCAATGACATCAAATTGTTGTATTGTTAATTTAAATGCTATCTAATTTAAATGTAATATTATGCTGATTTGTTGTATTGTTAATTTAAAATATGCATGGTATATCTCAACTGAGGAGTTTGTCAAATTGTAGCAACATTGACAAGGATGATTATGCAGAAAAGGAGAATCAAATTGAAGTTCTTAGAGCATAGTTAGGTAGAGAAAATCCTAATGTGGATACAGAGATTCCAGGATGCAACAATGAACCCTCCAGAGCTAATTCTTCAAATTCTTCCAAGCAACCAGATCCAAATCATTTAACAATGATTGTATTGTTTGACTCTTTTAACTTTTATATGTATTTTTTAATTTTGACTTTTTTTAGACATTGGAATGTATGTTTATGATTAAAGATACTGTGTACTTGATATTACTATTTAAAATTTGATTTTTGGGTTAATTGTGTGATTGAATAGAATTTGTTTATAATGCGTAGTTGAATTATATTTAAAATTAGTGAGACATTTAGCGACAAAATTGTTAAATTTAATGGTGAAATATAGCCCATTTAGTGACAAAATATAACTCATTTAGCGAGGAATATAACCCATTTAGCGACGGAATATTACTCATTTAGTGACAGAATTGTCCATCGCTAATTAGCCTCGGACAATTCCGCCGCTAAATTAGTGAGGGAAAATTCCGTTATTCGTCGCTAAATTTTCCGTCGCTAAATTTAGCGACCTTTGTTTTAGCGACGGACTTTTTCCGTCGCTAATTCTGATTTTTCCGTCGCTAAATCTGATTTTTCTAGTAGTGGTCACAACTCACATGCTTCATGTGGTTCAAAGTTCATCGATGATGAGCTTTTTTTTTCAATGTCTTTAATATTATATTTAAGTACATACACGATAGATATATATTGATATGCAATTCAACTAAACTAGTTTTGGCAATAAATTATACACCACTTTCTCAAACGGACTCATTCAATTCCCTCATAGACCTATTCAAACAACCGGGGCATATTTGAGAGTAATTTATGTTCAATTCTTCTTATACCCAAATGTTAGTTTAGAAAAACTCTAATATTAAACTTAAAAGTAATTATTACAATTATTTTCTACATTCACAAAAGTAAATGTACATTTCAAACAATTGATACATTTTATGGTAGATAAATTGAGGAGTATATGAGTGTAACAATGATATATGACTCAATCACATTCTCTCATATCACTTTTTTTTGCCCCAAATATAGATAAATATAGAATGTAAAGAATGTAATTTAATTAGATCACAATCATGAAAATAAATGGAAAGTCCTTTTCTTGATATGATTCCATTGACTCTTCTTTTGTCTTCAGCTTTTTAACTCAATTTTGGTCTTTTTTGTGGAATGACTTGCGTATCATGTAACCAAATTCACAGTAAGAGAAGTCTTGTTGTTTTGATGGTAAATAAAAATATCCCACTCAAATCAAGGATAAAATACCGTTTTTTCAAGTATAAGTATTCTTTTATTAATTAATACATTGATAGTTTAATTGGAACAAACAAATGTTGATGTATGTACGTGTATGAGTACGATTTATTATTCATAAACAATTAACTAGAATATACTCCATTTTCTCTCTTCTAAGCACATTTCAAAAGCTAATGTTTAGAGTTGAACTGGTGGAAAGCTCAATTGACGATAACGCTCTAGCTTGAAAGTAACATTCTTGATGTGAGACTTATGATAGATATGTATTTAATGTTGGATTATTTAGAGTAATTTCATTGTAGACTATCATCAAGTAATGAAAAATCTTGAGCTCTCGGTGCGACACTTAATGTTGGTTGGGTTTTGTAACTTTTGTGATTTAATCACAATGATTCTTTGGCCTGCTGATTCATTTACTACAAGATAAAGGGTCCGTTTGGTAAAGCGGTGAAGAAGTACTTTTACAATTTACGAGGTAAATGTGTGAAGGAGATTATCTCGTTTTGTAGAAAAACTCTGTTGAACGTGCTTTTGGAGTATTGAGAAGCTTTTTCAAATACGCCCTTTAATCTGAACATTAAGCTCCAATAATACATATCTCTTTCCACTAAAATTCGATTATAAATCCACATGATGATAAACACTAATTCCCTCGGAGACCTTTTCAAATGGAGTATGCTTTAATCACTTATAGTATATAATTGCATTAGAAATGATATTCTAAATATGCACATAAGATACATTTCTTAATATTCAGTCTCTCAGAAACTTTATTTAGAGAATATATTAGAAGGTTTATTTTCAATTCAACAGCATTTTTCAATCAATTTTGAGTTGTCAATAAAATAGCCACTTGACATTTTATTTACAAGACAGACTATCTATATCTTAATCGAAAATCGCGTTGCATATATCTCAACTGTTAATTTTACTTATAGTATATGTGTAGATGGATAGGCCAAAATGAGAAATTAAAACTCCTTCTCCGAGTGACTAATATGAAATTTTAGTTGTGTTTGTGTGTTCTAATTATTTACTATAAGAAGTAAGCTGAATATTATATTACTAAAATCAGTCATTTTCTTTCTGTATACTCACTACTACAAAAGTTACTTTTTACGCCATATTTTTAACCCAATAGACGCCCTTTCTCGGGGGGCGTAAATATGAAGGGAGTAGAAAGTTAGGGCCTAAGGTGCCCTATTTGAGTAGGGCGCCATAAGTCTGACATACGGTGCCCTTTTTCTATATATAAGGCGCCGTAGGTTTGCCCTACGGCGCCCACTAACTCTATATAGGGTGCCATATGTTTTTTTAAATTCTATTCTATTTTGTTAACCCCACCTGATTCAACTTACAGTTAAATTTTATACACCAGATCAATTTCAGACATAATAAACACCTAGCAGGGTTAGACGTGTATATCTACCTAAGCCAAGTCCTTGTTATTGCATCGAAACACAGAAGTCATTGTCATTTACTGTGTGGCAGAGTAACACAATTCATATCTCTAATTCACCCTATACAAGTCAACATGAAGAGTTGAAACTATACATATTCACCTTGAAGTAATAAGCATCTACAAATTAAGAAGGCGTTTGTCGAACAAATCTCGTATCAAATCAATGTCATCAACCTTGTAAGCATCGTCATTATCAAAAACCTACAAATTGAAAAACAATTATTAACACAATGCTAATTTATCAAACTAAACAATTAACTCATCAATATTTGATTAATTACATATTACCTCTTCCAAATCTCTAGTCAATCTGCTTTGAATGATACTATACATATAACTGATGACATAACACCCGCACTCAGTATTACCTGATTGTAGAGAGCACTAAAGATAAAAAAGATATTGTCAAAAGGTATAAAGGGATAAAACAACTTTCAATGAAAGAACATAAAGTCAAAGTACTTACTTTTGGATAAAACCACTGTGTATTCTTATTTATACCTTCACGTTTACCGCCCATTATTCGATATGTCTTGAGTGCGCTGCGATTGAATTGACAGTAGTTACATATGAAAAAAACATGTTTAAACATTGTTAAAAGCAATAATTTAGAAATACATAAA
>JANTPZ010003717.1:0-16439 GCA_025593235.1 Vachellia pachyceras
ACAGATTTTAAAAGTTTGAGAGATTTTTATGAAAATCTGAAAATAAACAAGAATGTTTACAATTGATTAAGAGTTCAAGGCAATTTTGTGTAATTTAGTCTCTAACTTAAATCTACACGAAACTTTATTATTCACAGTTCATCAACCGTACAGCCCTTATTAATCCCAGACGGTTTTTTCTTTCTCTTTTCAATATCTTCACATTTTACAATGTTTATGCGCCATTTCATTCTTATATTTTCAATAAATTTTCTATACGTTTCCATATGATTTAAATTATTTAAATAATATGATAATTAAAAAATTTTAAATTGAAATTTTAAAAAATACCTATTGGACAATTACTCATTTTTCACACTTTTTACCTATATGTATTACATTGCGGTTTCCTCTGGACACAAATTAAATCAACTGGAAGGAAACGAAAGGAGAACAAAAATAATTCAAAACTCTTGTTTGATAGATTTAAAATGCTTCTCTATGAATATATTCCAACGCCAAGTTAATTTTTTTTAAAAAAAAAATATGATCAGTTGCTCGTTTTTATTCTTATTCCCTTTCTATATCAAATCCACCAAACATCCAAAAAAAAAATTATTCTCATTCAATTCATCAAACATGTTTTAAATCACAAGATTCCATTACATGCTCATCTCTATCTCATTGAAATTTCTGTTGAATCAAACCTGGTCTATATTATTACAGAAGCTTGAAAACAATCTTCAAACTGATTTTCGTTTTCTAGAGCCAATCTTGACGTGATTTCAGAACACTGAAAGCCGAACGTTTTCCTTCATGCATTTTTTTTTGGGCCCTGTTTTCCCTTACAAAAAGATCTCATGGATGCTTACAATGCCCTTTATGCGACGCTTCGCTGGCCATCGGCCCAATAATCCGCCGATCCACCATGAGATGATGCAACCTTTTGTTGTATCTTGAAAAGCAAAGTTCAATCTCTTTTTTCCTTGTAAAAAACACTGATGCACATCAAACAATATTCTAATTACTGCTTAATGCTAAAGCTAAGAGAGATTGATGGTAATTAAGAGCTTCTTTGACTTCTTTTCCTGAAACCTTGATTTGGTTTAAAAAACATAGGTTTTACCTCAAAACCTAGATTTTGTCCCAATACTCACATTTTTTAGAAAAGTTATTTTGGATACAAAACCTCGGTTTAAAACCTAGGTTTTAAAAAGTTATTTTTTGTCAAATCACACCCTTTCTCATAATAAATTTTTCTCTTTCCTACTTTTTCTTACTTTCTCTTTCATCTTCCCCACCAACTTTTTGCCTCAAACTCTATAAAAGCTAATAAATTCCCAAACACAATTTTTTAAAACCTACATTTTTCTTCGGAATCCATAAAAATCATTCTCTAAAATCTATTCTCCAAAACATATGGGCCCGTTTAATACACTGGAATTGATTTTGGTGGATATGTAAATAAAAATGGATATAGAATTTAAAAGTACGTTTAGTATGTCATAGAAATAGAACCAAATTTTTATTTAAAAAGATCAAAATACCCTTTAAATTAAAATTTTCATCCACACCCCCTTTCTTCATCCCATAAAGCGAACGGCCAGCGGAGGTACCATGACCGCAGAGGTTGACCATGACACCGAAGATCCACACAAGGAAGGAATACTCTCAGGAAATGGGAATGCTTGCGGAGGTTCTCGAAGGAGTCGAAGATGATGATGCCGTTGAAGATGAAGATGACGAAAAATCCTCCTGGATGATGGCGAGGTAGAAGCTGGTAGATGATGAAGCCGAAGATGAAAAAGATGAAGATAGTGACATTGATGACAATGACGGTGAAAGAAGCTCGATCGATTTTAATGACGACAATGATGATGATGATGATGATGGTGACGGTGAAAGAAGCTTGACCGGTGATGACACTGATGATGATGACGGCGAGGTAGAGGCTTGCCATCGTTGGTGTGCCATCGTGCCATTGGATTTCGTTTTGCTGGCTCCATTCTTGTTCCAACTGTTGGTAGAGGCAAGGGTAAAATTGGTTGTGGTGATATGGAATTGGGAAACTGAGCTTGGGAGGTGGAAGCAATTTCTATGAGTTTTAGTGGATATAGAAATAGAATTAGACTCCATTTCCATGCTACTAAACATGCTTATATGATGAAATTTGGCTCAATTTCCATGTTACCAAACATATTTGTATGATGGAATTGGGCTCCATTTCCATTTCCATATGTCCAACCCCATCATACCAAACAGGGCATAGGTTTTACTTTGAAATCCGTAAAAGCAATTCTCAAAAGGATTTTTAAACAAACCAAAGGGTGAGAGGGGCTATGTTTTGGGGTGAAATTGTGTGATTTGGCAAAAAAAGGGAGTTTGAATGATTGTCTCCAGTTGGAGGATAGCTATACTGAACAAATTCGTTTTTATTATCTCCAATAAATGTTATCAAGCAATAATTTTCTTATGAGGACCACATGTGGGAAGTAATGGGTCTAATTAAAAAAAATGAAATTTTAAAAAGCTAGTGATAAATGTACAATGCCACCAAATTGCATATCTCCCTTTTCTGATCCTATCAGACAATAGTCCATGTGCTCTGGATAAAGTTGAATGCAACTTACATCATTCGTGACTTAAAAAATGGAATAACATTCTGTAAAATTTATTTTGTTTATACTCGGAATTGAATGCCGCAGATGATGGTAGACCAACGATACTGGTTCACATCTACCTTTTCTTTTCGGGATATTAAAATATTATTCTTTAAGAATTTGATAGGTATGAAGGATTGATTTTATGCTATGTTAAACTGTACTTATGTTAAACTAAAACGATAAAGTAAACATAAAGCGTGATTAGTTAGGCAACGTAATTTTGAATGGGAGGTTGAGGTTTGAATGGAGTGGCCTCTGGATGAGATGAAGATGATGGGTTGGGTGGTTTGCATAAATTTAGGGCATTATCGAATTAGAAAGGAG
The DNA here is from genome assembly GCA_025593235.1 of Vachellia pachyceras. Lineage (NCBI taxonomy): Eukaryota > Viridiplantae > Streptophyta > Magnoliopsida > Fabales > Fabaceae > Vachellia > Vachellia pachyceras. Next base: position 2,967 of record JANTPZ010003717.1, read on the forward strand.
TCAAAGTTTGGTACCACGTTTGAATGTGACGGCTTAAAACCGTAGTAATTTAGTGTTAAGAAATCAAGTAATGATTTCAAACCTTGTTGCCCATGTGAGACTTTAACAATGGATGATTTATAAGTATCTATACAAGTGTTTTTTGAATGTGAAGGTATATCATAGTCTGATAAGGATTAAATGTTTGTTTGGAAGTATTTTTAAAATAACTTTTACGGATTTCAAGGTAAAACTTAAGTTCTGCAGATTAGATTTTGGAAAATAGCTTTTATGAATTTCAAAGTAAAACCTATATTTTAAAAGATTGTGTTTATACGGAGTTCAAGGCAAAAAGTAGGTAGGAACGAAAAAATTTATTTGGAGATGGGGTGTGATTTGACCAAAAAAATAACTTTTTTAAAATATAAATTTTAGAATAAAATGTCAATTTTAAAACCAACCCTAAATTTTAGAATGGGAAGCCAAGTAAGCTCTAAGGTGCACAGCTTGTCTAAATTTTCAAAAAAGGGAACAAAATGGTAGTGATTTTGCTTAAATTAAAAAAAAAAGAGTAAAATTGGGAGTGTGACTCTTGGAGTGCCACCAAATTCAGGATTTGGGCCCCACCACGAGGTTTAACAGACGAGTTAGTCTATCGCCCAAAAAAAAAAAGGGAGTTAGTCTAGACATGACGTCATCAATTAAAATTTAAATTCTTGTTAAACAATATTCTTACATTTAATATTACAAATGTTTTGAATTTGATTGTTTTCAGCAAAAAAAAAATACATACATTCAAAGAAAAAAGTGTCAAGATTTATAATTTAATAACAGTTAAATTTGTTTAAAAACAATTATTAAGAATTAGCTTTAAAATAATAATTTAAAAAATTACATATATACATACATACCACACACATATGTATATATATGTAAGTCTCAGCTGAAAATTAATTACAGTATTTAATTACCATTAATTTCTGATTTGCAATTGCACTATGTGAGTTGATGTTTATAATTTAATTTTTGACAAAAAGATTTCTAAAACTTACGTACTGCCGTCATTTAATTAAAATTTTTCAGTTAACTATGAGAACCATATATAAGTGAGTTTATACACGAGCACACATTCTGATAATCTCCATGTTATGCTTTTCTTATCATCATTATAGGGCAGCTGCTTGCTAGCTCTTTACGAGACACATCTCAGTCTCTTATTGACCTTCTCCATGTATTCGACAGAAACAAAATATTATCTATTTATTTGATTTTTCCAAAGGGCGTTTGGGTAGAGGCTTGAAATCCCCCAACACATATTTAACAGTATTTTTTTTAAATGTTTAGCACTTGCTTGGAAGTTCTTTTAAGGATAGTTTTTACAGATTTTAAGGCAATACCTATATTTTAGAAAAATAACTTTTACGGATTACAAAGCAAAACATAGATTTCAAAATCTAAATTTTAAGAGATTGTGTTTGGGAAGTTATTAATTTTATGGAGTTCGAGGCAAAAAGTAGGTAGGAAAGAGGAAAAAGTAGGAAAGAGAAAATTTATTAGGGGACAGGGTGAGATTTGACAAGAAAATAGCGTTTTCAAAATTTAGATTTTAAGCTGAGATTTTGTATTAAAAATATTTTTTTAAAAAAAAAGTGAATACTTAGACAAAACCTAGATTTTGAGGTAAAACATATGTTTTAAAAAGAAAAGCCAGACAAGCTCTTAATAATCTTTCTTAATGAGCTTACCCTCTTCACTTACCTGATTATTATTAATAGAGTTAATTTTTAAAAAAATGAAAAAAAAATTAGAAATAGATCTATGTGATATAGAATTAAGGGTTTATTTAGATAATCCGTTGGGAGAACGGAAACAAATTCTAAGATAAATATGTGAGAGGATTTTTATCTCGGTAAAAGTAAGAATGACTTTTGGGAAGGTAAACGGCCTCCCCAAATAAGCCCTAAGAACACCCCCTCAACTGCATCCATGACACCAAGAGAGTTAGATGGCTCAATCATATATCGTACCACCTTTATATAAAATGTTTCGAAGTGGGAGCGGAAAACCGGCCAGATTCATCACGCCACCTCTACATTGAATAATTTTTTTTCCAAAAAAAAAAAAAGAACGAGAATGGTTTTTTTTCCACGGATGGGGAAAAAGGAGATGGCAAATCGATCAAGTATTGATCTCGTATCTAGAAGCAGGACTTGCTTCATCAAATTACATTCCCACCACCCAGCACACACAAAACCGAGGCTTATATTATCTGACACCGTATGACTCTAATTCAAAGGTTATAAACTATTTTTTGAGAAGGTAAATAAGACTTATTCTTAATATCTTTTGAAAAAAATTTGAATAAAAATTTAGTAGGGTTCAAAATTAGCAAATAAGTAAATGAAAAATAAATCATATAGTACTAATATATACATAATTTTTTAAAAGTTAAAGGTGCGGATGCACCCGTCAAGTACATACTGATCTGCAAGTGCTAACACCTCATACTAAATCATATCCTTCATGTATATAAAAGTTAATTGAACTTTTATGACAGATGAATAAAAGTTAAATAAATTATTTAATTATAATATATAATTTAAAACACTTATTTCTATTATTAAAATATATCAATTTATAAGTATGATAAATTAATTTAAAAAATTGATAAATATTGGTAAAATCTTCTACCAACTCTTTCTTAATCAATCTGTTGAAGATCTTTTGACCTTCTTCCGCCAATAGCCGCCTTTCCCACCTCCCGACCTCCTCAGTCTCTCTCCAGACAAATTCTCGAAGCCACTGTAGAAAAAACTGCACTCTAAATAAAATTAAATTTAAAAGTATTTGTTCTGTGTTTGCAAGACCAGTTCTGTGATGGTTGCAGAGTATCTCCATGACTCAAGAAGATATTTGAACTGGAAATTAAAAGAAATATATACTGTTGTTGCATTTCTTATAGGCATATATGTGTGTGTGTTTTTATTAGAGACAATCTTGTTTATTGCACTATCCATCAATGAATGTGAACACATCTCACAACAAAGACTTAAATATTAATTTATTATGTTATAAAAGTTTAGATGTTTTTGTTGTTCGTAATTCTCGTTGATAACATGATTATTAATCTTACCATACATGAAAAATTTTTCCTGGTTTGTACGGTGCAGCTGTAAAGAGATAAGTAGTGCATGTTTGAAAATAACATATTCCAAATGATGCATGCAAACTAAAACAAAACCATTTTAAAAACTGTAATTCCTTTCTCCCAACGGATTTCTCAAACACACGCTAGGTTTGTTTCGTCCAACAACGAAAAAAGGGCGCTTATTCAGTAGCAACGATTTGTTGCTCACCATAATAACACGATTTTAGGATTCATGGACCATCTCTCTTGAATGTCATCCAAGGACACCCGATCTTAACGAGGTTTTTTAATTGTTTCAAAACTTCAATTATTAGACTTGTTTGGCAAAACGTTTGGAAAAGTCAAACGTACATTCAACAGTGTTTTTCCTCAAAACAAGAATCTCATTTACATATTTACTTCAACTTGCGTAAAAGTACTTCTCTACTGTGTTTCAAATAAGAACATTAAGTGCTTGATGTTTTAAAAATAAATAAAGTAGTGTTAGCGAATAATCATGGGCACGAAGTGACGAGGAGAGTAGATGGTGGTACTCTGGTAATCAAAGGACTGGCTTGTAATAGATTAAAATGAGGCTACGTGTTTACATGTAATTAAAATCAGCATCACAACATCCAAAAAAAAAAAAAATCAGCAACACAACGCGCTTATTAAATAGGTGAAAGTAAAAGCCATTTTCACATTTTCCTAACTTAACCGGAGGAGCCAAATAGCCAATTGAGTTGAGGCAAACAGTCAAATAATTCAGCTAACTAAATGGCTCCAGACGTGGGCCCCACATTCTTGACTCGTGAAGAAACACTCTCTCGTGCTCGTTGAAATAACCAGAAGAAGACGAATTAGTAAATAGCAGTGAAAGACGCGTGTATTTACCAAATAGGGTTTGTGACCATTATAAAAGGCCGCCACTTCCAACTGAGTTTCTTGCACACCACCAAAATGGATCCACGTCTAAACAAAATGATCCCAAACTTGTTACTTGTGTTCTTCGTTGCTATCGTGTTTGTCACCCCAGTCTCTATCGCCGATGAGCAGCCTGAGGCTTATTACAGGCCACCTTATCATCATCAGCCTCCAAGCACCCTAGTTAACGAGCCTGAAACCGAGGCCGATGGCCTTCCCCAGGGATACCACAAACCACCACCAACGTACAAGCCACCACCCAAACACAAGCCACCGCCGAAATACGGTCCACCAACCCCACTAGAGAATGAGCCTGAGACTGAAGTGAACGGCGTTCCACAGGAATACAAGAAACCACCACCCAAACACGAGCCACCGCCGAAATACGGTCCACCAACCCCACTAGAGAATGAGCCTGAGACTGAAGTGAACGGCGTTCCACAGGGATACAAGAAACCACCACCCAAACACAAGCCACCGCCGAAATACGGTCCACCAACCCCACTAGAGAATGAGCCTGAGGCTGAAGTGGACGGCGTTCCACAGGGATACAAGAAACCACCACCCAAACACAAGCCACCGCCGAAATACGGTCCACCAACCCCACTAGAGAATGAGCCTGAGACTGAAGTGGACGGCGTTCCACAGGGATACAAGAAACCACCACCCAAACACAAGCCACCGCCGAAATACGGTCCATCAACCTCACTAGAGAATGAGCCTGAGACTGAAGTGGACGGCGTTCCACAGGGATACAAGAAGCCACCACCCAAACACAAGCCACCCCGGAAATACGGTCCACCAACCCCACTAGAGAATGAGCCTGAAACTGAAGCGGATGAGGTTCCAGAGGGATACAGGAAGCCACCGTATAAGTCACCACCAAAGTATAAGCCACCGCCTAAGCACCATCCACCCACTGCCAATTAGGTTATGATCACTGGAACCCCTCTATGCATAAAGCATATATGCAGAAATAAGAGTTCTCGTTTACTCATGTGTGATGCCCTCTTCATGTAATTATCAAGTACTTACGTACTGCTTGCTATATATGTGCGTGAGTGCGTGCATGTATGCAAGCTCTTAGCTATATATGCTTAATTACTCTGTACGTGTAAGACTTGTTCATGCTGCTGTTTTCTCATATATAGTTCTGTATGTGACGGGAACTCACTTTCGTTTGTACCCATGTTAAAGTAAAACGTGTTTGTGTGTGAGTTAGAAGCATGGAAGTCCCTCTGGGTATATATCATGCTTGTGAAGTTTCTGTTCTCTCTAAAAGGGTTCGCTGGATAAGGACTTTGGTTAAGTTTGATGGATAGATCATGCATGCTTGATGGAAAGTATAAACATAAATCTAATATACTTCGTGTGTGGTTCATATATGTCTGGAATCTGAATTCGTCAACTTTCTGCGAAAAACAAAATCAATGTATGAATTAGTTGACTATATATCATAAAAGTAGTGCGTCCCAATGGGAAGAATGAAGCGGGGGAAAACCCTGAATAATTAAATCACCATTTTATTTATTTCAATAAAGCCAACAACCTTTTTGACTGTATTAACACATATCATACTTCTAGGTTTGAGACAATGGGTTTATTTGGAACGACATTTATAAAAGCTAAACATACTGTTAACAGTGTTTTTTTAGTAAAATGAGATAATCTCCTCTACATATTTACCTCGACTTGCGTAAAAATACTTCTCTATCGCGTTCCGAAATGGGCCCACTATTATTTTGGTGAAGCTAGGAAGTCGATCGGATGTATGTGTTTTGAATGAATGTGATGCTGCAGGGGCCAAATTGGAAGCCGATAAATAAAACGACCCACAAACCAATTCACTCACGTGTTTTATTCTCTCAACCACACTGACTAACTTGGCTCTTAAAATTTTGTCGACTGCAATGTTTAAAACTTTTTAAGAGTGAACTTATGTGAAGATAGAAAAGGCATCCATAAATGTGCGTGAGGGATCTAGAGGAGAGAATTTAATGCTTTCATTATAAGAAGAAGAAAAAAAGAACGGAACATTATTTATACTTTCAATGTTGAAAAAATGTTTATAATTTTTTAAATTATTTTATAAATTGTATAAATGTTTATGTATCGTAAACTTTCATTTATCGTTGCGGACTTCTTATATAATTGATCCTTTTATACTAATAGGATAGTTGAGGAAAGAAATATAATAAATGGAGTGAGCGAGAATTACAGATGAACATCATAGGAGCAGCGGTTTGGACTAGTGGTTGACTACATCTTTACATGTCATACCTACCAAATACGTTGATGGGTAGATATTCGTTGAAAAATGCTCAGATGAAGATAAAAATAAGATAAGAGAAAACCAAGGAAGAAAATAAATAAAAAATTAAATAACACAGAGAGAGAGAGAGAGAGAGAGAGTAGGGAAGAAAATATGAAAGTGCACAGGAAAATTCTGAAATATGCCAATGCTTCTCAAAGGTGTGAGTTGCACATATTTTCATATGGATGTATTATCATTATAAAATTGATCACTTTTTTTTTGCTCACTCTTATTTACACAAAAAATAATGGAAGAATAATTTGCATGAGAAATATGAAGAGGGTAATGTGATCTTCTCTACAAAGAAACTTTGCTCATCCCCAACTTTTTCTTGCAAGGAATGGAGCTTAACATTCAGCTTAATTGATAATTGAGAGTAGAGATAAGTCTTTATATTCGCAAATCATATGTTAATAGCTAATTTTAGAATCTTATCAAATCTAATCATATAATATCAATAACAAATTAAAACACAGAAATCATATCAACCATTTAATCTCACTACTGTGTCCATAAGTTTAGTGAAAGCGTGTGGGTAAAGAAGTGACCGTCCTACTCCAACGTGGGAAATGGAGAAAGCTAAGCCGCCTGCTTCACCACACCTCTCCCTCACTCGCAAATTTGTTACTATTTTTCAGTGTTTAACGTAAAAAGGCATCTATATATTAATTTTTTTATAGATTAAGAAACTTAATTAAATGATATATTTATCTTATTTACAAAACCGATATATAATCTAATAATACATATAAATAAATGATTTAAATTATATGTTAAAATTAATTAATTTGTTTATCGCTCTAAATGTTATAAAAATATTAAATGACTGTTGTATTAAAGGCGGGGAAGTATAGTGGGGCAATTTACAAAGCATTTTTGTTTCATAATTACTAGGGCCGGCCACCACGTGTATGTTGATCGATAACGAGTGTGTAAGCCGCATTGTGGGTCGAAGTTTTCAACTGGAGAGGACCCCATGGCGTATGAAACCGTTGACAGTTAGTGTCGGGTGACATGGTGGGTGACGTAGCATCCCTTGATCCTCTCCTGTAAAACCCCACTCGCCTTTTCAACTCCTCACACCACACACCATCCTCGATCCTCATCACCAAAAAATATATATGGTGGCTTCTACCACATCACTTGTGCTCTTCTTGCTGCCACTGCTGCTTAATTCTCATCACTCCACTCTCTTCACATTTTCATGACCACAAAAAGCCATTCCCTCCGCATCAACCTCCAAAGCCAATCCTTGACCCCATAGGCGGATCCACGTGGAAGTCAGTGGCTTCAGTCGCACCCCTGACTTTTAGAAAATTAGGTATATATTAGTACTATGTGATTTATTTTGCATCCAATCATTTGCTAATTTTGAACTAACTAAATTTTTGTTCAAATTTTTCTCAAAACATATTAAGAATAAGTCCCACTTATCTTGAACATACTAAATTTTGATCCAAAATCTTTTTAAAATATGCAAAGAATAAGTTCAATTCAAAATTGTATTGGCATTTAAAAAATAATTTACACGGCATAGGCCGACGAACATCCTAAACGCACAACAAGCCTTTCCTCAGCCAAAACCCAAGGCGAGAAACCACTTCCCAAGAACAAGCCTCCGCATGACCCAACCCACCCTGCGCATCGTCTGCAACAACAAAAGCCTTTCCTACAACCTAAACCAAAGGTAGAGAAGCCACCACAGGATCCTTATCACAAACAACCTCCTACTATGGAGAATGGCCAAAAATTTCCCGGGAAAATGAAACCTCCGTTTCCTGAGAACAAGCCTGTATTGCCTCATATGCTTCCCCATAAGCCTACAATGAACTCATGAGTATTTACAAGATCAGTAACGTATAATACTTTTTAAGACTAGAATAATGGCATCTTGTCTTTATCATGCTACTTAGCTTGCAGTAGCGAGTTATATTTATGTTACCGTCTATCTATTGTTCTTCTCTCTGTGGATCGTACGAAGTCCATGTGAGTGGAGATGCGGTTGTTATTGGCACTTGTGATGTATTAGTATTTCATCTATTTTACTATCATATTTGTCCAGCTTCTGTGCCTTACGTACATATCTCTTTTAGGCTCAAAATATCAAATCATAAACACTCCTCTTTCCTAGGTACTGTAATCTTATCTGTTGCATGCATAGTAATCGTGATTTTAATTCCCGAGCCGAACAGGACTACTGAAATCGACTGAAACAACTTACTCAGAACATAAGCCGGGCCATTAGTTTCTCATTGAAGGCCCGATACAGTGACCCATCTGCTGTGTGCCTACTTTCGGTAAACTAACGGATTAGTTTTGTTTTGCTAAAAAGGGCCCTCGTCTTTTCTGGACTTTCTTAACGTGAAAACATCAGCGATAACAAGAACGACAAAAAAAAATTGTATATATATTATCATAAACCAGCTTAGTATCCAATACTAATATACCATCACTTGATGGTGATGAATTAATTCATTTTGCGACCTCTTAAGATGGGAGACCCAAGTTACTCTCACACTTTATGATGATGATTACACAATCCCACGATAAATTATTAATTAATATTAATCACTTTAACTAACTTATCATTCTAACACAAAAATGAGCTTATGATGTGCCAAAACGAGTTATTCCTTTCTTGTTAACTGAATCGAGAAGGAATATTCTTTTTACCAAAACGAGAAACAGGGTGCTATGGAACATAGAAAAGGGTTAACGCAAACCAAGTGCAACAAAGGGAAATATAGCATGCGGTTAGTGGGTCTAAACAAATAAGAACTTCACAGGCAAGTTTTAAATTGATTAGTGCGATCCTATTTTGTTTGCAACACTATTAGTGGGCCATTTATTTGTAATTCTTATTTTAACCCATGATTACATCTCTTGGTACAGTTAACTATGTATTATAAATTCTAAGTACCTAATCAACATTTTTTATTCACTTATCCGGAAGCCATCCCTGGATTTGCTCGTCATTTTCCCCATACCATGGTCTGCTTCGCGCTCTGAGTTTTTCCTTGTGCATTATTTGGTTAAGAGGACCATGAAAAAGAGAAGAGAGGTAGAAACAAAAGAGTTTCTAATGAAAAGGAAACGAGACTGTCTGAATGTTTCCTTGTTGAATTGTTTGAGAGATGAATACAATAGAAATAATTGTTGATGACGATTGATTCCATCTTTATCAAGTTTTGTTCTTTCCCCCCTCTTTTTTTCTCTGTTAACAAATTAAATAGTTATATAACAAAATTCATCGTTATCTCTTGTTTGAGAACGTCTTCAATTCAATATACAAATTGGAAAAACAAATATTAAAGGCTTGATTGAAGATTGTGGCGCAGCTAAATTAGAAAACTTGGAAGTCTCGGATATAATTATTTTTCAATTAATTTTTTTATATCCATCCCTTGATTACTTTTTTCCTACTAACACCTACTGATAAATAGCTTCTTGATGCATCGAGTGGCTCATAGGGGAAAATTGATTGTTCAGTCGTCACAACATGATAGGGAAGCACATCAAAAAAAACGAGTGTTAAACCTAATGCATCATCTGTATTCAGTGTACTAATTAATAGACATATTTCAATGTAATTTTGATACAATCAAACACACTCTTAATTAACCATTAACATTTTGTTATACATCTTGCTGAAAATAGATCTTAATCGTTGAATATGCATGCACCACTATAAATATTATTGAGTCCGTGCCAGCTATGACGGGAATTCTATTGATAGAATTCAAGTAATTAATTTTGGGATGAAAATAATTAGCTAGTAAATGTGTCCAAACTCTATGATTAGCGAAAAGAAAGTTAGGTAGTAGTGCCTCTCAAGAGTGACGAAGAAGACTTGAGGGAACTTACCTAAAATATTATCATTTGTTGGTGATAGAAGAATTTGGTACTAAAATAGTAAATTGCAGAAAGAGCCCCAATCTTTTAATTTAATAACATATATAATTTACAGTCTGAAGAGTACATGGGGCTAGCTTGGTGTGGGTGATTAGTGTTTGTGAAAAAATGTTATTGATCAAGGCATTGACTAATTGCAACGAGAACAAAATCTACTTGTGTTCAGGTCTCCATCAAAATCACCAACTGATCTTTTTAAGAAAATCAATTAAGGATCCAGCTGTTAGTCTTTATCTGGTATAATTTTTCAAGCACAGGAAGTTCAATTATCGCAAGAAAGTGAGAAAACATAGGAAAGAGACACATGGAGGGACCCCTAGTTAATATGATGTTTGTTTTGTGTCTATATGTTTTGATATGTAAGACCAACCACGAAGAGGAAAGATGAAGATTCTCGATCTTAATTAGTGGGTCCGTTTGAGAACGCGGTAGAGAAGTATTTTTACGTAAGTTGAAGTAAATATATAGAGGAGATTATCTTGTTTTGCAGAAAAATACTTTTGAACGTGCTTATGAGGAGTAGCTAAGCTTTTCCAAACAAGCACAGTGTTGATCAGAGGCCTAATCGCTCTCATGATAATTAATGCACAAACATGCAGCATTATATGCGGTTACGCAACAAATTTCCACAATTTTTATTTAACCCTATTGCAAACGGAATAAACTTCTCATTAAACAAAATAACAATGGCTTTTTCTGCTTTACGAAGTTTCGCTACAAGAGGGTCATTACTGTGACTCTAACTACCACCACCTTCTGTTTTGTGTTTTTTCGTGATCCATCGCAAGACAATTTAAATGAGAGCCAATAACTTAGTATAGAATAGAAAATTGCTCTTTATTTTAAGTTCAATAAAAAAAAAACTTTTGTCTTATTTATGCTGACAGCTAAAGCAAAGTGATATAATTGCAAAGTGTTATTAAGGGACAGGGAAACATATAATCCATTTGAGAATACGGTAGAGAAGTATTTTTACGCATGCCGAGATAAATATATGCAAAGGGATTATCTCATTTTACAAAAAAACATTATTGAACGTGCTTATGAGGAGTAAATAAGCTTTTTTTCAAACAAGCACATATATACTTTTTACAGTGGACAAAAAAAAAGATATGTACTTTTTATAAGAGTTTGTGTGAATATAAAAAATTATTTTTGGAAGAACTATAGGTATTCCTATTTTGAGCCATGTAGCGTTCGAATTTAATGTGATAATACCGAATGTTATATTAAAAATGCACCTCTTGAAGTACCCCAGATTGTTAAATTATTTAAATCCCTCACTGCAAGTGTTTCGTATATTATTTAAACAAATAAGCAAGTGGCTACATGCATCAATTAATACGACGACGACGACGCTAAGCTATCTCCTAAAATTTCTATCCAATAATTATGTTGACAATATCAGTTTTTGTTTTTGGGGCCATCTGACTATATCAGCTTAACACATTATATCAAATGTTCAATGCCTGCAAAACCAAATTTAAAATCACATATGAAGCTGGCTAGGTAGCGAAGACCTCAATACCTGAATAAACTAGATAATATACTTTGATTTAGAGATGTTTTTATCAGGTAATACGAATCACGTAGCCTTGGGTGTACGATAAGACAGTCATCATGAAATTTAACGAAGTTGGGGAAAAAATAAGACGATATATAAATACAAAACAGACAGTCGATCTCAATCGTTAACTGACAAAAGGGTTAACGTGTACATATGTACCTATCGTGTACCACAAAATCAATATGATGAGAGAAAAGAACAATGTGTATAATATATATATATATGATATGCACAGGGGAAAATATGACTAAATCTTAAAATATATTAATTTTGGACAAGGCGTTTCGTATATCGATATCTTGTAAAGAAACACTGCACTTGGCCTTTGCTTGTAGAATTAATGATATTGCTCAGTCTGGGTTCAAATGTAAAATCAATAACGTAACTATGTTCCTCTATATACTTCCAGTACCAGATTAGTCGCCAGAGCTTATATGTGTTTCATGTTACATCTTACTCCTTTAAGTTATAATTTATATGCAACATTAATACACGAAATCCTACGATGCACCACGCTCCTGGACTTGGATTTCTTGTTCTCCTTTTAGTGTGACTAAGAACCCACCGGTTTCACACCAATAATTAACAGATGTTTAATTTATGTACGGAACTGGGCACTTTGATTTTGGTTTTCCTAAAACATGTAAACCATTTATTTCCCCCCAAGTTGCAATTTTATAAACACTGGCTGATTGTGGCCATGACTAGACCAGAATTATCTCAAATCCCACCAAATCTGATTGACAATCTCTTTCGTCTTCGCATCGTCAGTAAATAATAAAATATCTGAGATGGACAGCCTTTTCGCCGACAGATATGGCATGATGGTCACTATAAATAGATGCCAACATTGTTTGGAGTTTGCAACAAAACCCAACATCGTACACACAATGTCGTGCCTGCACTTGTTACTGCTTCTACTTCGGGTGGCGCCACTCACCTCCCCAGCCTTTGCAAACTACTACTACGAGCCTCCCACTTATAGCCCTCCGCCCGTGGAGGAGCCACCGATTTACCGGCATCCACCCATTGAGAAGCCACCACCAGTTTATGCACCTCCTATCTATGAGCCACCTCCAACTTACCGACCACCATATGAAAAGCCACCCATCTATGAGCCTCCTCCTTTTGAGAGGCCTCCATTTTATGAGCCTCCTCCTTTTGAGGAGCCACCGCCCATTCATAAACCACCATTTGAGAAGCCACCCTTTTATGAGCCTCCTCCCATAGAGAAGCCACCAACCATTTACAAGCCTCCTCATATTCACTTGCCACCAATTGAAAAACCACCAACTTACGAGCCTCCACCAACTTATGAAACGCCACCTGTTCACAAGCCGCCTCACGAGAAGCCTCCACCTATTCACAAGCCACCAATTGAAAAACCACCTGTTTATGAGCCTCCTTCACATGTGAAGCCACCACCAACTTATGAACCCCCTCCTTATGATAAGCCACCACCCATTCATAAGCCTCCTCACAAGCAGCCACCACCTGTCCATCACAAGCCACCAATTGAAAAATCACCTGTTTATGAGCCTCCACCTTATGAGAAGCCACCACCCATTCACATTCCTCCACCACATGAGAAGCCACCGCCTGTCCATCACAAGCCACCGATTGAAAAACCACCGGTGTATGAGCCCCCTC
>JANTPZ010003719.1:0-18611 GCA_025593235.1 Vachellia pachyceras
ATATATATATATGAGCAAGATCCAAGGTATAGTAATATATATGTATATAACCTGAGTTGAGAGTAGTGAGGATGAGAATGAAAACGAAGAGAGGTGAAAGCGGAAGAGATCCAGTAAATACGGCCATTTTGAACAATAACAACTGAGTGAAAAGAAGAGCTATGCCTATGAGACTGTGTGGTTAGAATTAATCGCTGTTGAGCGGTGTGATGCTCGGAGTCTTGGGGGCTGTATATATATATATATATATAGAGAGAGAGAGAGAGAGAGAGTGGGGTTTATTACATATGCGGTTGAGATGTTGACTGCAGGGAAAAATTTTGAAAGCGCGTTGATTACTAATGAAGGGCTATTAATTAAGGCACAGGTTCAAATGTCTCCTGCCAATGCTACATATCCATACTTGCTATGTATTCTTCACTAAAGATAGTATACCCTATATGCTCACTCCGTTTGTTAGAATACAATACATATAGATATATAGGTTTTTAGGGTGCATATATATAGGTTTATCTTAATTGGCAAAAGATTGACGTCAGGCCAATGATTCCTCTGTTATCTATCACATTCATGTTCCATAGTTGTTGAATTATAATTATGAAAAAACAGGATTAGTTCTGCAGTACGCGTCATAGCAAAAAATGGGGAAGAAGTAGCTTGGTTTTGCTGTAGAATCTTGTACTTTGAATTGTTCAATGGAGGTATTGCTTAAATCTTATTTGAACAAGATAGGTATATATATAAATGTATGCTTGGTGAAAGGAAATTAAATATGCTAACCGAATTTTTATTTGAAAACTAATCGGACTATTATGTGTTTTCTTGTTTTCAAATCTCAACCACCCTAATTCGATGTGAATCAATCAGTTCAATTCAATTGCTTACATACTCGAAGCAGTAGATGAGAAGTGAGCTCCAAGTAATTGAGATCACAAATGGTATAGCTTCCTAGGGAAGAACATGCCATCTTTTAATTCTCAAGACCCAAAATTGCACATCGACTTTGTTTCACATTTCTACCTTACAGAAGAAGCTGCAACCATATATGTATGACAAATTAACATACAGAGTTAATGTGTGTAAAAATACTATGAACTTTTATAAAAAATGCATCCAGCACAAAATACTTTTTATAGGTGCAAAAATACTCATAAACATTTAAATAAGAAAAAAATGATATGATCATTAAATGTAACCCAATATCACTATTTGTATGTAAAAATATCGTGGGTCTCACCATAAAAAGTAACGGAGTAGTTAGGTTATATTTAATGATTTTAACATTTTTTTAATCACCTATTTTGAATATTTGAGTATTTTTTTCATCTTAAAAAAAGTATATGATGCTGTATGCATTTTTAATAAAAGTTCATGGATATTTTTAAATCTTAAACCTAACATACATACATACCTTTCTTTGGTGTAGAACAAAGATATATATTTTAGGAATTTGACGCCATTGAGGATGTCTAGCGTCTAGTTTGGATTCTTCTTTAGCCGTTTGTTTGGGTTGACTCTTCTAGCTTACGCCCTGCAAATATGGTGTTCTTGTTTTCTTCCTTTCATTTTTTTATTTTCTAATTATGCTTCCTTCTAAAACAAGAGAATATTCTTATTCATCATATGTTTCATACATACCCTATAACCATATAACATGAATCTTTTTTATCTTTCCACCTTCCACCCATACCGAATCATGTAATATAAAAGAAAGGGTAAAATGGTAAAAATAACTTGAAAGTTTTCGCATATGGACACCGAACACCATGAAGTTTTCCAGAGGTCATTTCCAGTAGAATACTATGCCACATCATTATCTTCTTGTAAGAATGATAATATGGTAGTGAAATTGCTAGTCGGGGTGGGGCGACATTGTCTTATTTTAAATCTTTCGGGTCCAAAATGGTTTTTGATGACTTGTTGGTGCCCGAAAACTTTTGAGTTATTTTTGCCCCTTTATCGGAAAGGAAACTGTCACATGAATAGTGCGTTAAATAATATTATATATGTACAAGATTAATCCCATTGATGAGATTATGCACATGATTATGTAATTGACTAAGCTGTCATTTATTGTATTTCTAGTGTAATTAATGTCCACTACAAGTATTAATTTATTTGACTTTTGGATTCTAACTAACTTTTTCGGGGTCAATTGATTGTGATATTATTAATATTATTTTAATCTTTTTACAGGTTTTTGAAGTGAGAGGGCTACGCTCAGTGAAGTTTTAGTTAATGTTTACGACGATTTATAGTATTGCCCAAGTCCAAAATGTCTGCTATATTATAGTATCACGCATAGTATGCGTACACAATAAGGATTGATTAATCTAGTTTAATTTTTTATTGAAGATGTTAATTTCTTTGAGAGCAACTGGATTATTATATTTAATCAGTAGTTTAAGGGAACCCAATCTAAAAAAAAGTAGAATATTCTTAATCATGTTTGGAAAATTTGTATGTTCTACATGATTATATTTGGAATATTCTAGTTTGGTTAAGCCAATTGTACTGGTATTACCAATTGTACTGGTATGGTGAATGCAAGTTTGGGCTTTAATTCACTAAATGGGAACATTCCTGAAGACTTTTCTAGATGCCTAATCTTAACTTCTTGTCTTTTGCATCAAATAAAATGTCTGGTGAAATCCCAGACGATCTGTTCAACTGTTCTAATCTTCAAGCTCTAAGTTTGGCTGAGAACAATTTTAGTGGGGTGCTAAAACCTAGTATCCAAAAACTGTTTAATCTCAGGATGCTTCAGCTGCAATTGAATTCTTTCACAGGGCCTATTCCACTTGAGATAGGGAATTTAAATCAACCTGTGACATTATAACTTTCTGATAATAGATTTTCTGGTCACATTCCTTTAGAGCTATCCAACCTCAGTCTTCTTCAGGGTCTCTACTTGCATGGAAATGCATTAAAAAGAACAATACCTAATCAATCATTTGAACTGAATCAACTAAACGAGCTTGAACTGCATCAGAACAAGCTGGTTGGTCGAATCCCAAAGGCTTTCTCCAAGCTTAAGATGCTTTCTTCCTTAAACCTCCATGGGAACATGTTCAATGGATCAATTCCAAGTGAGTTGAGTCAGCTCAACCAACTCTTAATGTTGGATTTGTCACAGAACCACTTGACCGGGTCAATTCCTGGGGATGTCATCGCATCTTTTAAAGACATGCAGCTATATCTCAACTTGTCTCATAACCACTTCACCGGGGCTATACCAACAGAGTTAGGTATGATGGAAGGGATACAAGCTATTGATGTTTCAAACAACAATCTATCTGGTGGCGTTCCCGAAACACGTTCACGGTGCAGAAGTCTGTTTAGTCTTGATCTTTCAAGCAACAATATCTCAGGTCCTATTCCAGAAAAGGCTCTCAATCACATGGACTTACTTCAAAGCTTGAACCTTTCAAGGAACCATTTAGATGGAGAAATCCCACAGACATTGTCAAGGATTGAGCAGCTTATTTCCTTAGATCTTTCTCGTAATAACTTGAAGGGATCTATCTATGATAATTTTGCCTGTTTTTCCTATCTAAAGCTTCTCAACCTTTCTTTTAAACAACTTGGAGGTCAGGTTCCATCAAGCGGAATATTCTCACATATAGATGCATCTGCTTTGATAGGAAACCCTGCTCTTTGTGGAACCAAATTTATGATGCCATGCAGGGAAACAACAAAGAGATCTCATTCACTATCCAAGAGCATATCTATTATTTCCTCACTTGGATCTCTCGCTGTCCTGCTAATTTTGGTATTGGTGATTCTATTTCTCATACAACGTGCCAGATCACATTGTTCTAGCAAGCTTGAGAATCATGAAATACCAAACTACGCATCAGCTTTAACCCTTGAAAGATTTGATAGAAAGGACCTAGAAAATGCTACTGGTTCTTTCAGCTCAGATAACGTCATTGGAGCTAGCAATTTGAGCACTGTTTATAGGGGTCAGTTAGGAGATGGCAAGATAATGGCAATAAAAAACTGAACTTGGACCGTTTTTCTGCAGAATCTGACAAGCTTTCCAAGAAAGAAATAAGCACCTTGGGCCAGCTGAGGCATAGGAATTTGGTGAAGTTACTGGGGTATGCTTGGGAGGGTGGGAAAATAAAGGCTCTAGTTTTGGAGAACATGCAAAATGGGAATTTGGATAGCATAATACATGGAGAAGAAGGGATGATGTATCAAAGTAGATGGACATTATGTGAAAGGCTCAATGTTTTCATTTCTGTTGCAGATGCATTGGATTACTTGCACTCTGGTTATGATATTCCAATTGTGGATTGTGATTTAAACCTTCCAATATTCTTTTGGATGGAGATTGGGTAGCCCATGTTAGTGATTTTGGGACAGCTAGAATGCTTGGTCTCCATTTGCAGGATGGTGCTTCTGTGTCCTCATCAACAGCTTTCCAAGGCACTATTGGTTATTTGGCTCCAGGCACTGTCCTCTCTCTCTCTCTCTCTCACACACACACACACACAAACACACAGATTTTACAGTGCTGTATTGTTATTTATACAGGTTTTTTTTGTTTTTGCCTCACATTTTCTCTAGCCTTTTTTGTTTAATTTTCATATTTAGGTGTTGCATTAGATGTTGAAATAAGTTGTCTAGCTCCTTCTTCTATGATATTTCACAGATTAGAAATATTACTATTTTAAAGAATATTAAAAGAAAAGGGGAGAGTAGAACAAGGATTGAGTATATATGCATGGATGCATGGGCTCAAGTTGAAAATTCAGTCAAACAAAAATGTCACTTTTTATTAATTAATTAATTTGTAACTTAGAAACAAAATTCAATCATAGGTTAAACAATAAATAACTTAACAAGTACTCACAATTTTTTATATTTGACCATATATCTACCTTCGTTTAATTTGCAGTTTGCAGAGCTTGCATACATGAGGAAAGTAACAACCAAAGTTGACGTGTTCAGCTTTGGTAGAGTAATAATGGGGTTTCTTACAAGAAGGAGACCCACAGGGCTCATAGAAGAGAACGGCCTGCCCTGAAGTCTGCGTGAAATAGTGCAGAAAGCACTTGCAGATACTGAAACAAAGAAACATGTTCTTCTTCAAGTTGTGGATCCTTTGCTTTTTGAGAAGGAGCATCACCATCATCATGAAGATGGCTTGGCGGAGCTTTTGAAGCTATCATTGAGCTGTACACTTCCTGATCCTGAGGATCGACCTGGTATGAACCAAGTTTTGTCTGTCTTGATCATGCTTACGAACAAAATATCATAACCATCATCTCTACCTTTTTCTTGTTTCCATTTCATCTTCATATTTGAATTTGATAGAGAGCAGAGAAAATAATATCATGGTTGCATTTGTGTACAATGTAATATCTTTGCGATATTTGTTTTAGTTTCAAGAAATGAATAAAAGCAGTACGAGTGCTTATGAGAAGCAAATAATGAGTGTGATTTGTTTCTGCAGAAGTTCTTCTCAAATACACATCAACTTCACATTCACACTGTTACGTGTCGTTTTTGGGATTTGCTGTTTCAGTTCTGTTTGTTTGTTTTGGAGTCATGCATTTCAGTGCGCAGTCTGTTGGATTTGTTGTGATGTATTACGTGACACTTCGGGGCCACGAGTGTTAATCGTTTCTGTTAAGCCTTTAGAGATTGGCGATCTCATGGGTCTTATAACTAAGGACCTGGATTGTAAAACGACTGTTGAATCATGAATTGAATTTCTCTTCTCTTTTGCTCTCGTTTTCCTTTTCTCTCTTGCAGCTCCGCTGGCCTGTACCACACTCAAATTTAATTAATTACTAGACTTTCTCACTTATATATGACAAGACTACATTGTTTCTGACTCATTTTCCTGGGACAAAGTTTGTGGCGTAGGCCCAGGCATTGTTGTTGATTGGGTCAACAAGATGGTCTGCAAGGTTTTCCAAAGGTCCATTTCCGGTCACAATGGCTTAAACAAAGAATTCAAACATTGAGAACATGGCCAGTCTACCGTTCTTGATTCTCCTTCACCTTCAGCTCAGCAAAAGCCTCTGGGTCATCTGCAAGGCCCAATGGGTCAAAGCTTCCACCTGGGTAGAGTGGGTTTGTCACCTTGCCTAGAGGCCCACCAACAATGCGGTATCCCTCAACAGCACCCATCAGGACAACTTGGCAAGCCCAAATGGCTAGGATGCTTTATGCATGGATTAGACTCGGGTTGCCCTTAATCAAGCCTGCCCTCACTAAATATTTGGGATCCAGCCTTAAACCAAACAGCCTCACCAAATTTGACACCATTACGGGCCAAGAGTTCAGGGAAGACATAGCCCAAAGCCCCAAGCATGGCCCATCTGGCATGGATTACCTCAAGCGCACGGTTTCTAGCAAAAGTCTCAGGGTCAGCAGAAAGCCCAGCAGTGTCCCAACCGTAGTCACCTGGAAACTCACCAGTCAAATAGGATGGGGGTTCACCAGAGAATGGGCCCAAGTACTTGAAACGGTCTAGGCCATACCATGGGCTTCCAGATGAAACGGGCTTTGCAGCTGTTTTTCTCATTTTGAATCGTCCAATGCCAAGTTCAGGAGTGGAAGGAGCTAGTTTCAATGCCTGGCCGGCCGATGATGGAGAAGAGAGAGCCATTGTTGAAACAACCATAATAAGAGTTAAAAAAATTCTATCAATTCAAAGGAAGAGTGAGAGTTGAGAGTGAAGAGATTAGTGTTGAATGCTCTATTTATATGACTCCAAAAAGTAATAAAGAAGAGACCCCGATCTATCTTATGAGATCTATATCTTCATTTGTATTGGCTTAAATTTTCATTGAAAGGCCTAAAGCAATAATATAAGCTAGTCCACTATCCAATAAATGATTGCCACGTGGCCTACAGGATAATGGTGCTATATCTGCAAAATAATCAGGAGGTGATGCACACACATTAGTGGGAGAGGAAAACGACAAGAATCTAATGTTCACTTGGCTAGAAATGCGAAGAGAACATATGGATGAGAATGCTTGAACAGTCGCATCATTACAGAGCCGTTGATGAATGCCAGCCTCCACTTTTATTTTCTTATGATATTTTGGATCTTAATAATAACAAATGTAAATAAAAAGGTATCCTATGCTATGTGTAAGTGTAAGTAAACCATGAGCCTCCCTGACCTCTCTTTGCGTAAAACACAACTGAATGATAACACAACCATAACTTCCAGCGATGCATATACGTGATTTTTTTTTTATAGAAATATAATTATGATTAATTAGAATATGAGGAACTTAACTATGGAGAATGAGGATTCCATACATGGCTCTGCGTATTTGTTGAATCATGTTACTCTTTAATGATGGTAACACACATTCAAAAACAAAAATTATGTATAATACATGGCCACTGGATCTTAAGAGAAGAAACTAGTAAGAAAATATGCTCCAACTTCTTTTTTTGCCAGAATCCAACCATCCTATTCATATAACAGTAATATAATTCTCCTATGAAATCTGCAAAATTGTAAGAAGCCATCCACAATTAATCATAGTCGCTATAGTATGACTTTGAACAAGTAATCAACATTTCACATATATGGTGGCTTTCAATTCTACTTGTGAAAAGGATATTAATGCTTACTAATGAAGAGGATAACCTTTCACCATGACTCTGCATATATACATTCAGGATTTCAGGTACATGCATAGTAAGGGAACAAATCTTCAAGTTACTCGTGGGATTATCTCATTGGGTGCACCATTTTTGAAAAATCTACCCGTTAGTGGATTAGGATGTGCCAAGTGGACACAGCAACGTAAACACAAAAATCTTGAAGCCCCAATGAGAATGCAGATAAAGATACCATGTGATAAGAATCTTAGCCCTCCCTTCCCTTATAAATAGGCACGTTTCTTTCACTTCATCCTCACCACACTCGTAACCTTCGATAAGCTGCTTTTATTTGTTGTGCTTTACCATGGCTGCCTCTACTATGGCACTCTCCTCCCCATCCTTTGCCGGTGAGGCGCTTAAGGTTTCTCCAGCACAGTTAGGCGTTGGCAGAGTCTCCATGAGGAAGACTGTCAAGCCCGCTGGTCCGTCTGGCAGCCCGTGGTACGGCCCTGACCGTGTTAAATACTTGGGTCCTTTCTCTGGTGAGCCCCCCTCCTACTTGACCGGTGAGTTCCCTGGTGATTACGGTTGGGACACTGCTGGGCTTTCGGCTGACCCAGAGACTTTTGCCAGAAACCGTGAGCTTGAAGTCATTCACGCTAGATGGGCTATGCTTGGAGCTTTAGGCTGTGTCTTCCCAGAGCTCTTGGCCAGAAACGGTGTCAAATTCGGTGAAGCTGTCTGGTTCAAGGCCGGATCCCAGATCTTCAGCGAGGGCGGGCTCGACTACTTGGGCAACCCAAGCTTGATCCATGCACAGAGCATTCTTGCAATCTGGGCATGCCAAGTGATCTTGATGGGTGCCGTTGAGGGGTACCGTATTGCCGGTGGGCCTCTCGGTGAGGTTACAGACCCCCTCTACCCAGGTGGAAGCTTTGACCCATTGGGTCTTGCAGATGACCCGGACGCTTTTGCTGAGTTGAAGGTGAAGGAGATCAAGAATGGTAGATTGGCTATGTTTTCAATGTTTGGGTTCTTTGTTCAGGCCATTGTGACAGGAAAGGGACCTCTGGAGAACCTTGCAGACCACCTTGGAGATCCAGTGAACAACAACGCTTGGGCCTATGCCACTAACTTTGTTCCTGGAAAGTGAACTTTTTAGAAGGGAAAAGAAAGTGAGGGTTGTGACTTGTGATGTAAATTTGTTGCAAACCAGTTGAAGAGCATATTTTGTTTTGTGCACCAAAGCTCGATTCCAATTGATCTCAAAATTTTACTTCTAGTAGTGGCTAATAATAATAAATTGAACCCATGTTTAAGAAATTATACACAAGGTGGTAAGCTTTTTACACAGCTCAAACGTTGAGATGTGAAAAAAGAACTAATAAAGTAGTCCAAAAGTTGATTGAAAATAGTTGTAGAGAGCATGTCCTTGCAAATGGCTGCATTGAAATTATTGATCACATAATTTTGATTTGTGGGAAAAATAAATTTTTATTTTATTTACCCCAGTCACCAATCTAACTGGGTACAGCTTTGTTCATGGAGTATGACAGTTTTCTCTCGAATTCAAACTGAAGAATCCATTCACAAAAAAATACAGAAGTTGGTCCAGAGGTGAAAGTTATCAGGTTTGTTTAAGCATGTTTCTTCCTTTTGCTCTAACCAAAGCATTGCGATAAAGCTCCTCAAACTTTTCTGCTGGAGATTCCCAGCTGAAATCCATGTTCATGTCCCTCTGAACAAGCCCATCCCAACTCTCAGGGTTTTCTTTGTAAAATTTGAATGCACGTTCCAAAGCTTCGTCTATTTCCTGCCCAAATTTGTTTCATCAGAGTTCAAAAGCTTTCCTTGAAACAATAACAGATACAACCTTATGACAGCCGACTTACCTTCTCATCTGCCTTCAAAAATGTAAATCCGTTTCTTAAACGGTAAGGTACTGTATCATCATCGACATCAAAAACACTACAAAGAGGAGGTATAATTCAATTATTCTTCAGAAAAAAAGAGTTATGCTTCCATGTGGTGATACTATGCAGGTTCTGATGATACCTGTCATTGATTCCTCCAGTTTTTCTAGCAATGGGGATGGCGCCATATCTCATGGCAATCATCTACAGAACAGATAACAAGGCAGGAGAGTTTGAGAGAGAGAGAGAGATTGATTATTAAACATGAATGGACAATGTTGCGAAGGTTATTATAAATGTTCTTCCATCATGATATTCCACAAACATGAGTAACGTGCTTCAGTGAACAAACACGAAGACTTTACCGGTGTTAGGCCACAAGGTTCAAGGATGGATGGAATAATGAACATGTCAGATGCAGCATAAATGAGATGTGAGAGAGATTCATCATATTTCAATATCAATCGAACACGGTCATGACCCTGAAAGTAGTGAGCAATCTTCTCAAATTCTTCCTGGGAAAGAGAAAAGCACAAATCAGTTGAGAATATAATATTGAATTGGCACAATAAAAGGGAACTATTTCTCCAAATTTTAGAATCTACACATGAGAACTCTTTGAGAAAAAAAATACTTCTTCTGCTGTGTCAGGACTCATGTACTACGTTTTTCTCTATAGCAGAAAATTTTAGCTCTTGCATCATATTGCTTGATCTTCTCCTCTTTTAACAAACAGAAATGAAACGCTTATAAATTTTGGGGCACAAATATGACCTGACCTGTATTTTTGGTATTGGACTTGAACCAAGAAGAACAAATTGTCCTCCCATCTCTAGAGTTTGATACATTGCATGTCTAATGAGAGAAACACCTTTATGTGGTACCAATCTTGTTACACAGCCAACCTAGAAGAGTATGGATAAAAATATCCAAACATAAAGTCAGTTTGCAGAATCCTTGAGGTGGGAAAAAAAGAAAGGGTATTTATAATTATAAGAAAATAGAGTTGATTTAAACAGTTGAAGAAAGATATAAAAATTAAAATTGTTACACCAAGCAACTTCTCATTTATAATAAGAACATATAATTACCAATGGCATCCTAACATCTTCAGTTGAAAGACCTAATCTCCTCCTCAGAAAATCCTTATTTTTTGATTTCCCGTGAAGATCATTTGCACTGAACTGAAATCTGAGATGAGTATCAGTACTAGGGTTCCATGCATCGGAATCGATACCATTCAGAATGCCAAAAAATTTGTGGGATTGTGAACGAAGTGTTGAATCGAGGCCTTGACCTGCCTGCATTTACACAACAACATCAATGTAATCATTTCTAATAAAAATTGTAATATCACAATATTGTTTATGTTATTATTCTCTATTTTCTGTATTCTCCCAACTATTACACGAGAACAACTCTTAATGTGCACGAGAACAAGGACAATACCTCCATGGTTAGTAGCTGTTGAGCATAAGAAGGTGACACTGTTGTGACAATGTTAGAGAAAATGATTCCACCCTGATGGTTGGATGTAAAAATGTTATTAGTTTCTGTTCGTGAAGTTAACTATAAATAGATAAGTTTTAATTATTATACCTTGACAGGATTGATTCTATCATGAGCTTTATTGTCCTGCAATCTGTCTGGTCTATTTAGTCGGTTGGGATCAAGACCACATGATGACAGTTCCGAAGCTGGCGCAGCCCCTTGATACTCGAAGTTGTGGCATGTAAAACATATTCTTGCAGAATTTAAACCCTTTGGAAAATATACATCCCAGTATAATGGAGCCTGGAAAAACAAGCATTAAATTGAAATTTGGTGGTTTTGAAAATTTAGCGCTTTCATGAGTGTAACTCAAGGGCTATAAAGAAATTTATAGCACATACAACAAACGATGTATGCCAATCATGACAATGAATGATATCAGGCCTCTTGCCAGATTGATGAAGAAACTCAAGAGCTGCACGACTGAAAAATGAAAAACGCTTAAAATCATCATGTTCTCCATAAATCCTTCCTCTCTGAAAGAACCCTTTATGGTGAATGGGCTCAATGAAATACACAGGAAGACCTGCAAGACAAAGGTTAAGTTACTACACACAAGAAACATTTAGTGCATAAATGGAGGTATTCAATGTAGAGTAATATTAAATTGCCAACCTTCAACAGTGCCAACCCAGATTTTATTTTTGTATCTTTGTCCATCAAAGTATGAAGGTATCTCTACATCTAAAGCCTGCAATAAGGATCAAGTTATCATGAGTAATTCATGATGGTAAGATTCTTTTTACTTGTTTGATGATTTTATGAAAATACTATAGCATACCCTTAAGCCTTTGATCCGATCATATTGCATGAAGTCATATTTGGGAAGAATAATTTCAACAAGGTGTCCACTCTTTTGAAATGCTTTACAGAGGCCACCGACAACATCTCCCAAACCACCAACCTATCATGGAAAAAAATCAAGTTAAAATCTTAATATTTATATTCAACTTAGCTGAAGTATGATATGGGTAGCCTTTTCTACAGAGGTCAACAATCTAGCTTTGATGCCAATTAACAAGTAACTAAGTGGGTTGAAGAGCCCTGCTGCTAGCTGTTGCTATGGAAGAATCAATTCACTTAAAAACCTCATTGAGTCAAAAACTTCTATGGTAGCTTTCTCCAACCAGCCTCTAATACTAATTGATAGATACCAAAGTGGGATGGGGAACCCTACCCCAAAAGCTAGTTGTTAAAGTAAGAAAACCAATCCACTTAATTAAACTATCAAGCATCCCATCCTACTCTATGTAGAGCTTGACTCTGTTACTAACAAGTCTCTATAAGAAAATAACGTCAAAAGATAGAAGCATTAGAGAAGTTATTGGTAAATTCAGGTCTAAAATTAGTTCACCTTGGCTACTGGTGCCATCTCTGCTGCGATATGAACCACATGCAATGCCGAGCTAAGAGTCAAAATAAGAACAAGATTAGACAACAGAAGACAGATATGCTGGTTAATAAGAACCACATGCAATACCTTGTTGCCGTTGTTGCAAGAAATGCTGAAATGATATCGTGCTCACGCTGTTCTTTGACATCCATGTATGCATGACAAATATGTCTGTCTCTTTTCCACACCTTTTCTCGCAGAACCTTTGCTTCCTCGATTGATATTTTCTTTTCAAGTAACCAACCATCAACCATAAGCAACAACTGACTCCAAAATTCCGATGGCATATAATCGACGGGTCCTTCGTAAGGAGGCCTCAATTCTTCAACCTTTCTCTGATGGTCCTGGTTTCCTTGTGATACTGTAATAGGTATGTCAACTAGTTTGGTTTCCCTATCTGGCAACAACCGCTGATTTTGAATCCCGTCCCTTTGATCCTTGCTCTTAACGGTTAGTGTTGAAATCATCTCTGGTAAGTTTTCCTTAGAAGCAGAGGACTTTGACTCCAAGTTTTTCACTTCCAACATTGAGTACTCACTTTCCAGGAGTTCTACACGTAACCTTTCCTGGTTGGCCACTTTTAACTGTGCTTCAGTCTCTGACAACCTTTTCTCCAAGAATTCAATTCTTTCTTGCAATTCTTCCCTCTCACGAAGAATGTTCTGAAGATCTTCGAAGGCCCGGACTTTGGATTGATTATAAATGTCGGAATCTAGAGGATTGGAAAAAGAAGAATAAGAAGTGACTGCCTATTAAACCAAAAACGTTGGATGAGGGAATCGAAAGAAAAAGCCCATTGGTATTTCTGAAAGATCTCTTACCTTTCTCTGCATATCTCTTTATTTCGAACGAATTCTGAAACTGGGTATCAGATGGCTCCTCACTTGGCTTCGGTATATCTCTGTTTATTATGTTCTGTCATATAGGACAGTATTATATTACTTTGTAGTAACACCATTATCTTTCGTCTCTACAGTTCAATTCTGTGTAAATGCAATTAGAAATATGTATGTGCGCACAAGCAATCATTTATACATGACAAAAGATAGGGGAAGACGTAGATGGCATTTTCACTGAATCAAGAAGGACGAGTGGAATATTTATTTCCATTGGTAAGCCTAGTTGAAGGAGATATATACCAAAGGCCTGATATTAGAAAGCCTAAAATTCTTAGCAATGCCACTCTCTGCTTGGGTATTCCCATCAGCTGAAGCTTGATCGTCTGGAACTTTCTTGATGGGTTGATTTTGAGGCGGGAAACTGTTTACAGTTGAATGAGTTTGAGCACAATAACAACAAGCCAGGGACTAAAGTAGCTATTGTAAAAGAAAGATATAAAAGAATTCAAAGGCAACACAACGATTTTTTTTTTTAAAAGAAAAACCTTTACTCTCACACTGCTTCTGAACTCAAAGTTAGCCTCCCTCTCAAAAAAGGATCTGTAAAGTAAAAGGTCTTAAGCCACTGAATTGAAGTTGAACCGTAAAATGTGGAATATTACCTGGGATCCTGCTTTCCCGCTCTGCAAGAAGCGGGAAGAAGGCGACGGGATGGCGAGGGAAAGCACACTACATGATTGAAGGGCTTAGGGATAGAGTTAGAGTTGAGGACGGCGATGTTCCAGTGCAAAAAAACCGTTGTGAGCTGTGTAGCCATTTTCAGTGCAGGAGAGAGAAAGCTTGAAAACTCAGCTTTATCAGAAGGAGAGGAAGAAGAAGAAGGAGTAAGGGTTATCAGTTTATTGGGCATAAGGACTTATTTATATAGTTACGCTTGCTTGGCCTAACGGAAAACATAAATGCCACCCCCGTCTGAATATTCTCTTTCTCTTCTCTTAGGCAAACGAGTTGTGGAATACAGAGAAAGGGTGTTCATGCAGGAAGGTAATCGTCCCTTACCGCTGCTTTTAGCCAAGAATTCTTCGAGGGTATTATTATTTATTATTTTTTTACATAGGGAAAAAAAGAGTTTTTTGTTTTCATTTAACTTCGCTACGTAGTCTTGGATTGTGTAGTTTTTTTAATGTGTCTTCTTGTTTAAAATAACGTTTTCAAAAGTCAAACACACGTTTAACAATATTTTTTTATAAAACGAGATATTCTCTTCCATATATTTACCTCGATTTACGTAAAAGTATTTCCTACAGCATATTTACCTCATATTTTTTGCTTTTTCTTTATGATTATTTTGATCAACTTTGCAAGTAGGCTATTACGTACTCCACTATAAATATAACCTGAAAATCCATGATAATTATTGGCAAGAATTCTTCAATTTGCATGTATGCAATTTTTGGGCCTTTAATTTGTTCTTTTAATTAAGAAAACATTGGTGAGAAGAACAAAGGAAAAAGGTATAATTATAAAAATAATAATTGATGACATACAACACAGCTAAGAAATAAAGAATGAATGTATACTAAACACAAAAAATAGTTTGCATGCGTGTAAATTTGATATGCTTTTAATTTTTTTTTACAATTTTGTTGATATTGCCTGAGTTAAAATTGATTTATTTGTTGTACCTTTTATCTCTTAATATAAAGTACGACATTCTAATAAAAATGACAGTCTTTTTATTATGAATTAATTATGATTTATAACACGCTTAACAACTATATATAAGTTATATAATTAATTTTAATTCAAAACTTTATATTTTAATGATATTTTTATTTTTTTAAAAAAAATAATATTTTAATATATTTATATATTGTAATCTATATATACAATTAGAACTTCACTTCAAAAAAATTATTTTTCTCCATAATTTACAAGGTGTTTGTGAGGTGAATTAATTTTAGTTTTTGTATGAAAACCTTAACGGTACGGCTTATTAGTTTGCAAGCTATTCTTGGCCCAAAAAAAAAATGGTTTGCAAGCTATTGTGTGGGGAACGAATAACAATCCAACAAGAGCTGATTTCGAACGTTGAGAATTGAAGGAAGCCGAGTGAGTTCCAAATTGCAAGTTTGAAAAAAAAGGTTTCTTTTTCAGTTAGATGAATGGAAGGAGAACAATCTTCAGAGTTTTACTCCAAAAACGACCTCGATTGTTTCTCTATTTTTCTACCTCACCCACCTTCGATTCACTTCACCCCCAACCTTACTACGACCTCACTATCTGCATTTCCTCTCTCCAAGCTTGTGCTCACCACAGCAACCTATTCAAAGGTAAGGAACTCCATTCCTACATACTTAAGAATGGGTTCCTCCATTCCCCTCTCTCCGTCACCAGCCTTATCAACATGTACTCTAAGTGCAGCCTCATGAACTACGCCCTGAAGGTCTTCTATTACCCAACCCTGGATGATAAGAATGTTTATGCGTACAATGCGGTCATTTCTGGTTTTGTTGCTAATGGGTTTGCCAACGATGCGTTTGAGGTGTATGAGCAAATGCGGTTTGCGGGCGTTTTGCCAGATAAATTTACGTTTCCTTGCGTCATTAGATCATGTGGTGATGCTATGCATGCTTTTGAGGTCAATAAGATTCATGGGTTGCTGTTTAAACTTGGACTGGAATTGGACGTATTTGTTGGTAGTGCTTTAGTCAATACTTACTTGAAATTTGGGTTGATGATGGAAGCACAGAAAGTGTTTGATGAATTGACTGTTAGAGACGTGGTGCTCTGGAACTCAATGGTCAATGGATATGCACAGATTGCGCGGTATGATGAGGCTCTAGAGATGTTTGGGTTGATGGGCCTAAACGGGGTAATTCCAAATAGATACACAGTTACTGGTGTCTTATCCATCTTTGCCGTGACAGGAGACTTTGACAATGGTAGAGCCATTCATGGATTTGTTATTAAAATGGGCTATGATTCTGTTGTTGCTGTTGCTAATGCACTAATTGACATGTATGGAAAGTGCAGATGCTTAGTTGATGCTTTGAACATTTTTGAGGCAATGGATGAGAAGGATATCTTTTCATGGAACTCGATGTTATCAATTCATGAACACTGTGGCGATCATTATGGAACTTTGCGGCTTTTCAGCATGATGCTCGGTGAATTGGTTAAACCTGATCTAGTTACAATTACAAATGTACTGCCTGCTTTCTCTCACCTTGCAGCATTAGTGCATGGTAAGGAGATGCATGGGCATATGATTGTTAACGGTTTTGGGAAAGACGATAGTCTGGTGAACAATGCTGTGATGGACATGTATGCAAAATGTGGTGATATGAGATATGCTCACTTGGTTTTTGATAATATGAGGGTGAAGGATGTGGCATCGTGGAACATCATGATCATGGGTTACGGAATGCACGGTTGCGGCAATGAAGCATTAGAATTTTTTTCTGGTTTGTGTCAAACTCAACTGGCTCCCGATGAAATCACTTTTGTTGGTTTGTTGTCTGCATGCAGTCATGCTGGCATGGTGAAGAAGGGGAAGGAATTGTTGGCAGAAATGAAATCAAAATATGGCGTTTCTCCAACCATTGAGCACTACACTTGTGTGATTGACATGCTTGGTCGAGCAGGCCAGCTCCAGGAAGCTTATGAGTTAGTGCTAACAATGCCCATTGAGGCTAATCCTATAGGATGGAGGGCTTTGCTAGCGGCATGCCATCTCCACAAGAATACAGACCTGGCTAAGATTGCCGCAAGGAAGGTGATTGAACTTGAGCCAGGGCATTCTGGAAACTATGTATTGATGTCAAATGTCTATGGAGTTGCTGGTCGATATGAGGAAGTATCCGAGGTGAGACATACAATGAGGCAAGAGAATGTGAGGAAGACGCCCGGGTATAGCTGGATTGAACTCACAGATGGTGTGCATTTTTTTGTAACAGGCGATAGGAACCATCCCAAAACTGACTTTATCCGTGATGGCCTAAACTCATTGACTGCTCTTCTCCGGGAGCATGGATATGTGCCTTCCATCTAGCATTTAACCTGTGATTAAAATGAGGCATGACAACTTTCTTTTGGGAATTGATAACTTGTTGACGGGTAGATTAGCTCTTGCCTTTTTACTTTAATACTGCATTCCATACCATGCACGCAGAATTATTGGTATTAAATTCAAATATATTTACTGGAAGAAATTGATACAGTTGTTAAGAAGAGATAATTTGTCTTCTTGAAAACCTGGGTGTGATTCCTTGATAAGATTGATGCCTGCTTCATGGATAAATACAAATCTCTAGAGGGGGGAACACTGAAAGTGTTAAGAAGCGGTCAAATTTGGCTCCCTACAACGCAACATCAATGTGTATATATCGAAGAAGATGAAGTGTTTGTTGCTGGAATGAAACAGAGAATTGATTATATTAAGGGAATGACAGGACCGATACCTTCCTAATGAATAAATTTCCTCTGCATGGTTGTACTCTGTTCCCGCTCAGGCAAGAACCGACTAAGAGTAGTTATTAGCTAAGAATTAAGGAACTAATTGACTGAAAGGAAAAAATGTTGTACTTGACTGAGAGGAGGAGACAAATTGAAATTAATCATGACCCCTGTTCCACTGGTCTTCCACAGGGGACTTCTATATGATCCTGTGGACAAAGCAGAGAGAAGAAAACTTGGACGTTTAAAGGCTGGAGCGGGATGATTTGCAATATAATGAAATAAAGAAATGGGTATATGATCAGGAGGGAAGTGCAATTTCAAGCTTTAAAATAATGGACGAGAGAGAATAAGCCATTTCCAAGCCACTTGGCCGCAATGTTCACAGCCACAGCAAATGAGTCTCAAGCTACTCCTGTTCATGGTTTGGCTGATTTATTAGATTTAGTTAAGATTTTTTATTATTAGAAACTATGATTTTGTTTTGATGCATACTAATCCATGCAATGACGTGGATTTTAAAGATTAAGCTATTATTCATTTACGAGTAGTGTTGCTTTCTATAAATTTTATATTTTTATTCGTATTGATGATTTTGTTAAATTTGTAAGTTTGGTTATTTAGTTGAATTTAATGATTTTGCATTTCTTGGTTATTTGGTTTCAGACCTGGATATTTTGAAATTAAAATTTAAAAATGTTTTTTAAAGTGAGAGGGACAAACAAATAATTAAAACTAGGAGAAATAAACCTTTTACGCACTTCTATTATTGTGTCCCTGTTTTTCTCGTTTCATAAATACTGGGATGGACCGTCAAGAGCAGATAGGGCAAGCTGATTCAATTGCGGAAGGCTAACTTCAAAACATTCA
>JANTPZ010003720.1:0-11934 GCA_025593235.1 Vachellia pachyceras
TGATATTTATGTCAACTACACTTTTTAATTGTTGATATTGATGTCTATATTAATAAAAACAAAATTGGAATTACATCATTAAGCAACCAACTAGACTTCAAAAAAAAATGAATTCATAATTCTATAAATGCATTATAAATTTTTAGGAATTAAAAAAAGGAAGTTATTGGGTATTCTCAATAGGATATTAATACTTCAATTACAATCAATAATATTCGTATGTATCATTACAAATTTGAATTTAAAACGCATTGACTTTGACATTAATACCC
This sequence comes from Vachellia pachyceras, assembly GCA_025593235.1. Classification (NCBI taxonomy): domain Eukaryota; kingdom Viridiplantae; phylum Streptophyta; class Magnoliopsida; order Fabales; family Fabaceae; genus Vachellia; species Vachellia pachyceras. The sequence goes on from JANTPZ010003720.1 coordinate 273, forward strand.
TGTGTGTTGGAATAAAATAGTTTACATTTTAATGATGATTCAATTTTCCTCATTTAAGGGTTCTTTAGTACGGGGGGAGAGAAATTGAAGGGTTCTTTTGGGTTGGAATTTAAAAAAGGGGTAAAGATGTGTTTCTTGAAACCATTAGATGAATTTCTTGCAGGTATATCTTAGAGCATCAAAGGTAAGCAAATGGTACATCGACAGCGGATGCTCAAGACACACGACAGGTGACAAGAACAAAGTTGTTAGTCTAAAAGCTAAGGATGGTGGTAAGGCGAGCTTCGGAGGAAATCAGTCAGGGAAAATCATGGGAATTGGTGAAGTAACAAATCCTAATGGAGCACCTATCAAAGTTGTCTACCATGTGGAAGGACTCTGTCATAATCTCCTCAGTGTGAGTTAGAGTGCCGACAAGAATAACTAGATAATCTTTGATTCTCAGGAGTGTTTCATCATCAATAAGAAAGATCTTCCCATTGACAAAAACAAATTAAATATTCAACTTTGAGCTCCCAAGGACGGTAATTGCTACACCATTGATTTAGAAAATACTTTCACAAACTCTTGCTTAATTAGTCAAGCTGATGAAAGTCATTTATGGCACAAACGTTTAGCACACGACAACATGAATATTGATTTAGAAAATACTTTCACAAACTCTTGCTTAATTAGTCAAGCTGATGAAAGTCATTTATGGCACAAATGTTTGGCACACGACAACATGAATCAGCTTGATCGATTAATCAAAAATGAATTAGTTCAAGGGCTTCCAAAACTCTAATTCAAAAATGATTTGGTCTGTGATGCTTGCCAGATGGGAAACAAACAAAATCATCTTTTAAATCAAAGAAAGAGATTTCAACAAAGAGGCCACTAGAACTACTTCATATGGATTTAATGGGTCCAGCTAGAGTAAAAATTTTAGATGGAAACCTTTATACGTTAGTAATTGTTGATGATTACTCTAGATTCACATGGACCATATTTTTAGCATCTAAAAGTGAAACTTTTGAATTATTCTCTGTTTTTGCCAAGAATGTCCAAAATGAGAAGGGTATGTCCATTGTTCTATTAGAACAGATCATGGAGGAGAATTCGAGAATGGAGACTTTGCAACATACTGTGAGAATGAAGGAATAGATCACAACTTCTTAGCACCAAAGACCCCACATCAAAATGGATTGGTAGAAAGAAAGAATAGATTCTTAGCTGACATGGCACGTGCAATGATAACAGAAAAGAAAGTGTCACAAGTCTTATGGGCAGATGCTCTAAGTAGGCATGTTATATATTCAACAGAGCATACATTAGGACGTCACTTGGGAAGACTCCTTGTGAACTCTTCAAAGGGAGAAAGCCAAATCTGTCTCACTTGCATGTATTTGGAAGCAAGTGCTTCATTCACAACAATGGCAAGGATAATCTCGGTAAATTCAATCCTAAATATGATGCAGGTTTATTTCTAGGTTATTTTAATAGGAGTAAAACATTTAGAGTTTTCAACAAATGTACTTGTGTAGTTGAAGAATCCGTGTATGTGGTATTTGTTGAAACTGAACCTCAAACAAAACCTGGTTTTGATGAAGATATTATTATTTCAAAAGGTTTTGAAAATGCTAACAAAGATAGTTCAACTGATGATCAACAAATACATGATTTAGAAAATGACTAATAAAGTGAATATCCTCAATCCCCTCAACTAAGAGCTTGGAAGTACATCTGCAATCACCCCATCAATCAAGTAATTAGAGAGGTGAATGAAGGTGTACAAACCAGAAAAAGGATTTCAAATGAGGCTCAATTTTTAGCTTTTATTTCAAAAATAGAGCCTAAAAACATTGAGGAAGCTTTGACTGACAATGATTGGATCATAGCAATGGAAGAAGAATTAAATCAGTTTGAAAGAAACCAAGTCTGGGATTTGGTGCCTAGACCCAATGATCATCCTGTCATTAGCTCAAAATGGGTGTTTAGAAACAAACTTGATGAATCCGGAATCATTGTCAAAAACAAAGCAAGATTAGTAGCAAAAGGATACAATCAGGAAGAAGGGATTGATTATGAAGAAACATATGCTCCAGTTGCTAAACTAGAGGCTATACGTATCTTACTTGCTTTTACTTGTATTATGGATTTCAAACTTTTTCAAATGGATGTAAAGAGTGCTTTCTTAAATGGTTTCATTATGGAAGAAGTATATGTTAAACAGTCACATGATTTTAAAGATATTTCCAAATCAAATCATGTTTTCAACTCAAAAAGGCTCTTTATGGTTTGAAACAAGCTTCTAGAGCTTGGTACGAAAGGTTGAGCAATTTCTTGATCAAAGAAGGTTTTGTTAGAGGAAAGGTTGATACAACTCTGTTTATAAAGAACTCAAAGTCAGATATGTTAATTGTGCAAATTTACGTTGACTATATTATATTCGGTGCAACTAATAATGATCTTAGCCAAGAATTTGTCAAGATTATGTAGGCAGAATTTGAGATGTCCATGATGGGAGAATAAAATTTCTTTCTTGGTCTTCAAATCAAGCAGAGAAAGAATGGAACTTTCATTAACCAATCAAAGTATTTAAAGGAGCTATTGAAGAAATTTGGAATGGATCAGTGTAGGAATGCTGATACTCCTATGAGTTCAACTACACTACCGGATGCTCACATTAATGGCAAAGATTATGATGTTAAACGATACATAGGAATGATTGGATCATTGCTATATCTCACGGTAAGCAGGCCAAACATACAATTCAGCGTTGGAATGTCTGCACGATATCAAGCAACACCTAAAGAGTCACATGCTGAGAATGTGAAAAGAATACTCAGATATCTTGCTGGTACTATTGATATTGGAATATGGTATCCCAAAGGAAGCAATGAAGAGCTAATTGCCTATTCAGACTCTGATCATGCTGGGTACAAAACTGACAGAAAGAGTACCAGTGGTCAATATCAATTTCTCGGAGGATAATTAGTTTCATGGTTCAGTAAGAATCAATCAATTATATCATTATCCTCAATAGAAGCTGAATATATTGTTGCTACAAGATGTTGTGCATAAGTGCTTTGGATGAAACAACAATTGCAGGACCTAGGAATGGACTTTAAAGAAATTCCCATTTTCTGTGATAATACAAGCACTATAAATCTTGCCAAAAATCCTGTACATCATGCTCGGACAAAACACATGATGTTAGACATCACTTCATACAAGATCATGTGCAGAGAAAAGATGATAAAGTATTGTTCATTCCAACTCATCTGCAGGTTGCTGATATTTTCACCAAACCTCTGGCCAAAGAACAATTTATGCATATAAGGAGAGAATTGGGTATGTTGAATCCTAATGAGTTGTAAGTTAATGTTGATTAATTTTCCATATTTTAATGATTGATTATTCTAACTTAAGCTTCGGAGTGTCTTGATAAAGTTTTGTAGGTATTTAAGTGAACACTTGAAGTCAAAACTCGAGTACTGAAGAAAAGGAAAGAATTCTTTCAATGATTTTTGCTCAACACTTGAGTTCTAGGAGTTAATACTCGAGTATTGATGGCAAAATATGAGGCATCACTCGAGTTTCAAGTTCAAGTGTTGATTCATGAAGCAACACTCGAGTTCTGGGAAGCATAACTCGAGTTCTACACCCTTGAAAGCATCATTGGAAGTCAAAACCCGAGTGTTGGGATGGAAGTAAAAGTAATTCTCGAGTTTTCAATCTCAAAACTCAAGTTGGGTAAGTGTTTCTCTCTAAGGGACCCTGATACTCGAGTATTTAAAGGCAATACTCGAGTATTGGCAAATGTTTAGAAATGAGAGACCCTAATACTCGAGTACTCAAAATCAATACTTGAGTATTGGCATGTCTGTTCATCTTCTTGAGAACGAAACTCGAGTACTGACAAATCAATACTCGAGTGTTGTGCTCAATACTCGAGTTCTGCTTAACAAAACTCGAGTACTGGTACATTTCCTCACACCAAAGGTCCTTGATACTCGAGTTCTAAAACTCAAAACTCGAGTGTTAGCTCTGTCTGATGCATTTTAACCCCTTTTACTGTCACTCAAACACTAATATTCCGTCTTCGCACTCAAGTTCTCTCAACCCATTGAATCCCAATCGTTGTATCTCCCTTCCAAAACCATTCCACACCCACTTGAAAACATCCTACCGGCATAACCCCTCAATTCCTTCTCTTTATAACTTATATTACTCCCAGATTTCTCACATTCCTGCATCAAAACTCTCGGCACCCCGTCCTTTGAAATTTCAATTTTTGATCTTCAATCTCCATGGCTCGCACTAAGAATTCTTCCAAAACTTCTTCAAGAGGCAAGAAAGCATCACACTCAGAACCATCACTCTCTCAATTTGCTTCCAAAAAGGTGTGCATTATGGAACCTTTGGAGGAAGAGAACATTGCTCCTTTGATCCGTAAGCCCCATTCCGAGCAACCCAAGTCTATTCTCAAAGGAAAGGCACCAATGTCTTCATTATAGCCCCTGCTCCTTTATCTGCACAGGGTTCTGATTCAGAGACCGAAAGCATTTCTCTAGGCAAGATGACTTCAAAGAGGAAAAGGAAGGGGATAGTGAGTGGCCCTGGAGAATCTTCAAGAAGATCTTCAAAGAAGGTAATTGATCTTAAGGCTCCAGTAGGTTACAATACTTCCACTTTATACATTACTGAGCACTCTGAGTATGAATTGAAGTATAAAAACCGTGCTTTATGTCCTAGAATTTATGTGAACTTGGAAGAGATTAAGGCCTTGGGAGTTGATGTGGTAGAATATCTTAAGCACTATAGGAAGTTGATAGAGATAAACAAACCTTACTCATCGTAAATGGTTAGGTTCTTTTATAACAACATGAAGTTAGATTCTCTAAAGGATGACGAAGGAAACATTACTTTGCACTCTATGGTCACCAAGATAAGAGGAGTTGAGATTAGCATTACACTAGAGACCCTGAATAATTATCTTGGAACTTATGAGTTTGTAAATAAATTAAAGAATCATTCAGAGGAGGAGATGTTTGAATTGCTGAGGCCTAGGGAAACGTATCCAGGAAATTTATCTTTTGGACCTTCCTCCATGCCAGTAGTCCAGAAAACCATTCACTACATCTATTCTAGATGTTTAGTGAATAAGAGTAGGAATTATACACATCTAGCACACGGTGACTAACACTTTTTGGCCTCCATCATGGATAAGGAGAAGAGAAACATTGGACAGTTTGTGTTCAATGAGATGTGGAGATTCAGATTTTCAAATTCAAAAAGGATGACGATGCCTTACCTATGCCTTGTGTCTCATATTCTTGATCTTCATCAAGTTTGGCACATCGTGGAGAAGGTAGAGAAGCCCATTAAGTTCTTTGAGTAGCACTTCCATAGAATGAATATTGATGTTATTAGTGCTCCGCCTCAACCTCCAAAGAAAAAGAGAAAGACTACTTCTGCTACCTCTCGAGGATAGAATAAGGCTCAATCATCTACACCACCACATGGCACTTCTGTTCCATGCTTTGCTCAGGCTGCAATTCATGGTTCTTGGGGTCAGAATTTCAAAAATGGGGAGAATCATTCACTGCTGCATTTCATGCTGATGTCAAAGCATATGTCCATAATATTCTAAAGGCATCAGTAGAGTATTTCTCAAGAGCATCACTTGATATAGCAGTTGCAACACTGACTTCCACGGTGGATTCCCTTCGGGAAACAATATCTACTCAACTTGCTTCTCTTAAAGACTCAATGGCTACTTTGAACAGCAGAGTTGCATCTCTCGAGGAAACCATTCGGGGATCTCAGTCTCAATCTCACCCTTCTCCCCCTCCTTCCACTGAGCCACCCTCTGATGCTGTGCTTGCCTTGATTGATTTCTCTGCATTATAGCTCCCTCCCGAACCACAACCCATCCTTGATCCCCCGTCCCTGCTCCTTCTTTTGATCCTTCAGCCCATGTTCCTTCTTCTCCTCAGTAGACCCTGTTTGGTTAATGACAAAAGGGGGAGAAGAAAATCAGACTTTGCCATTACTTTTTATCTTCTTTCATTTTACTGTTTATGATGTTATGTTTCATGAATGTATGGATGCTTGATTTCGTGAGTTTACATGGATTTGCAATTCTAAGTCTTTATGTTTTTCGTGGTTTTGTTTCCATAATTCCTAATCCTGATTTTATGGGTTTTGTCATCATCAAAAAGGGGGAGAATGTTGATGCCATATTTTAATGATAACAAAATAATTAATTTGTGATTTTAGGAATTATGAAGTTTAAATTGCTTTTGCTAAGTGTTCAAGATTAAGCACTCGGTTCTGTGATTGAGTAATCGAGTTTTCAAATTCTCAGAGATGATAAGTTTCAACACTCTTAGTTGAAACTCGAGTTTGTTTAAAAGGGTTAACAATAGAGCATTATGTTTTGAAACTCGAGTATTTGAGCTTTAGAAACATATTAAAATCCAATACTTTCAGGCAGCACTCGAGTTATTATTAAAGTGTTGACAGTACTCGAGTATCGTAAGGTAAAACTGATTCTGTGTTTCAAAACTCTCAGTGGAAACTCGAGTATTATGTTGAAGTATTGACAAAAATCGAATGATAGTTTGTGAAACTCGAGTATTGGAACTCAAATTGGTTTACAACTGAATACTTCCAAGTGAAACTCGAGTATTGAAAATGGAGTGCTGGCAATAATTGAGTTCTGATTTGCAACACTCGAGTATCGGGTCTTATTTTCAAAACTCAGAACAACACTTGAAGCAGAGAACTCGAATTACAAATGGAAGTGTTATCAACACTCGAGTATTGGTTGCCAATACTCGAGTATCGAGTTTTTTTCCTTCTGAACAAGCACAACACTTGCATTAGGAAACTCAAGTTATGGTAAAAGATTTGTGAACACTCGAGTACTGTGCTTGAATACTCGAGTATTGATGTTTTCCAAAATGTTTTCACTTCAAACTACTTCTTGAAAACTCGAGTATCAACTAAAAGTGCTTATAAAACTCGGGTACCTGATTACAACACTCGAGTATTGATGGTCACTTTCAATACTCTTAAAGCAACTGGAGTAATGTATGAAAGTGTTCTGTAACACTTCTAGCAAACACTCGAGTTACTTCAAAAGTGTTATGAAAAACTCGAGTTCAAAAATTCAAAACTCGAGTACTAGCTCATAAAATTTAAATTTACACTTGGTTCTTCTGATTAACACTCGAATATTGAGAAACAAAACTCGAGTATTACTTATCTGACATAGTATCAGTTTGACAGCTAAGCCTAGCATTCACCAAAACTTTTCTCTTTAATGCGTAAACTTTTTAAACGTTACCTACCCTAATAAATGCTTTGCAGATCTTTCATTAAACTGATCAGGCAGTCAAAGGAATGAAGACGAGCATTAATGACTTCTTGCACAATAGTTGAACCACAGTATTTATGGAGCATTAAATGACAGTCAACAAATGCTGTTGTAAGTAACGGGCAGAAGCTTCTCTCTAACGGATATTCAAATTCTGAGTAACGGCCATTTATTGAATCCTCAACTATAAATGAAGAAACGTTTGAAGACAAAAAAAAAAGGAATAACATTGAAAGAATTGAATACGCCATTATTGTCTTAACTGTCTTCTGTCATTATATTTATAAAATTTTTGTGAGCTTCAAAGTTTTATATCTACTCTTTCAAGAGAGTCTTTCTTGTCAAAACTCTATTGTAAACTTGTGAGATATTCAAGGTTGGGACCTTGAATCATTTGGGTTAAGTTTGAGCTGAAATACAGAGTGCGTAAGACTCTATTTTAGTACGTGTTGTAGGGTTAAGTTTAAACTTTATCTCTTGTTGTAAAGGCCCGGTGAGCCTTGATTATGTTGGATAGTGGATTAGAAATCTCAGAGGAGCTTTGAAGACTGGACGTAGGTCAAGAGAATCGAACCAGGATAAATTTGCTGTGTCCATTATCTCTCTATTTCTCATCGGTGACTCTATCTTTAATTCTGTGCTTTAAGTTTTAATTTTAAAAAGTGACCAATTCACCATCTCTTGGTCAAATCCTTCACTAACATAAAATTGTTTCCAAGAGGATGTTAGAAACAATTTCCTAGAACGGAAAAAGAAAAATGCATGGAAAAACTTCAAATTAGAATTTTCTTCAAAAATTATTTAAAGACACTTCCAGAAGCAGAATAAAGAAAGAAAAATCATGGGAGCATAAGATGAATTTATGAATTTTTTAATAGTTGATATTTATGTCAACTACACTTTTTAATTGTTGATATTGATGTCTATATTAATAAAAACAAAATTGGAATTACATCATTAAGCAACCAACTAGACTTAAAAAAAAAATGAATTCATAATTCTATAAATGCATTATAAATTTTTAGGAATTAAAAAAAGGAAGTTATTGGGTATTCTCAATAGGATATTAATACTTCAATTACAATCAATAATATTCGTATGTATAATTACAAATTTGAATTTAAAACACATTGACTTTGACATTAATACCCTGTGTGTTGGAATAAAATAGTTTACATTTTAATGATAATTCAATTTGCCTCATTTAAGGGTTCTTTAGTACGGGGGAGAGAAATTGAAGGGTTCTTTTGGGTTGGAATTTAAAAAAGGGGTAAAGATGTAAATTTGGCAAAAAAAAAACTTTTCACTCATTTCTTTTCTGAAAAAATTTGCACAGTTAAATTTTCCCAAAAAATAAATTATATGAAATTATGGAAAGAGCAATCGATCCCTCACCACCAAATCTGAGACCACCTCGAAATGAACTTGCTGAAGAAGGCAAAATGTCCATCGTCGGGGAGGGGGCTTACCGAGTCAAAACTGTTGGACAAAACTTCAATTCGCTATCTGAAGCAGAACAATGATTTCCTTCATGATATCTGCAAATAAAATCATGTCCAGAAGAATTTAATTTAGGGTTGCAGAAGCTACCAGCGTTGATTTTGATTTGAGTTCTGGATGTGGCATCTTCATCCAAATCTGAGCATATTCATCTCTTGATTAGGTATGTGATTCTTCTTCATCAAACCATTAGCTTTCCAGTATAATCTCGAAAAGCATAATCTAGTGGGTGAGATTATCCATGTCATGTCTGTTTAAAACTAAAATTACTACGCATCTTTCAAATTTTCCGAAGCATCCATCAACATAGGCTTTAGAGAAATCATCAAGTAAGAATTTCATTCTTCACAAGCATATTGAAACACCTTCTGTGAAAGCTATTGATAGTATGTAGCTTTACTATTTGAGAGGTGTTACTGTAAATTATTCAATATCTTGGTCATTAACTTAAGTTTAATGTGTTTTCTTGTTCTTTCACCATTGTAGAAGTCATGTGATTGAGACAACATTTTAGGGGGACACAGTATGAGAAAAAGAGACATTTGAAAAATGTGCATATGAAGTTGGAAAAAAAGGCACTTAAATTTTCTCCACTCATGTGGAATTAATGAGAATTAGCTGGATAACTTATGGAATGAGCTTCCATTGACTCCAATCTTCTGCTGACTTGGACAATGACGCCTTAAGAGAAATAGTGTGTGAAGTATGAATGAGTGATGATATTCATAGCTTTTAAATACGAGTATAGAAGATCTCTCTCTCTCTCTCTCTCTCTCTCTCTCTGTGTCTGTATAATATTCTTTTATTCAGTTCAAAATCATATAAGAGCTCCTATTTTATGTTGTTCTAGGCATTTCTAATCATGAAGAGAGCAAACGGTATACTTCTTATTTGGCTCATATTAGACTCTTACCACAAGTAGTTGGATGTCTCGAAGAGCTATATTGCTTGGGCTCACCAGCAGTGACAGAGACTTTTAGTGATGACAATGACTACGATTTTCAGTCTAAAAGAGCCATATCCTTTTGTTTTCCTTCTCAAGATCCCCGTAGGACATGACTCGACACTCTTAGCACAAAACTATGGTCAATAGTTACATCTTCCTTTGGTTCCCAATCCATTCCAGAGTAGCCATATTAACTTGTCTTTTAAAACAACATTTCCGATTGTTTTTTGGATAATATAATCCTTTTGTCTTCATGTCAAAGGTCCCAGTTGAATGTCACCTATGGAAGGGCAAAACAAAGTCAAGTCAATTTATAGGCGAGCCACGACAGTAGATTTAAATGTAAACACTCATACATATGAGTTCTTGCTCTGTGTAAAAGATACGAAGAAAAGAAGTTTAATATACATGTTTTTAATAACTAGATATAAAGGCTAAACGAGTAGATACAAATTAACTAAGGGTCCAGAGGATAAAAGGAAATGAAGGAAGAGTAAAAATGTCATTATAACAAACGTAGAAAAAATAATGGCAAAATGGTCATTTTGAAAAAGTAAGGGACTAAAGTGACATTCTAATCTTTGGGACTAAAATGTAATTTCAAAGTTTTGGGGTCAAAAAGTCATTTTTAAAATTCAAGGGCTTTTTGGTAAATTTAAAGAATTCAAAGGGTATTTTGGTCCAAGTTTGACCAAAATATTAAAAAATTTCACAGGGTACCAAAAGATAGAGAAAAATTTACTGATAAGCAATTGAAGCTTGGTATAAGTTAGAAGGACAAGAATAACATTTATGGAAATTTAAAGGTTATTTAATATTTGGCTATGAAATAACTAATTAGTCAAATATAATTATTTAAAGTATACTGATGCTTCAAATATTTGATTTCAGAATGAGGAAAAATAACTTGAAAATTTTAGTAATCTATAAAATTGTTTCCAAGAGGAAGTTAGAAACAGTTTCCGGGAACGGAAAGAAAAATGCATGGAAAAACCTCAAATTAGGATTTTCCTCAAAAATTATTTAAAGACAATTCCAGAAGCAGAATAAAGAAAGAAAAATCATGGGAGTATCAGATGAATTTATGAAGTTTTTAATAGTTGATATTTATGTCAACTACACTTTTTAATTGCTATATTGATGTCTATATTAATGAAAACAAAATTGGAATTATATCATTAAGCAACCAATTAGACTTAAAAAAAAATGAATTCATCATCCCATAAATGCTTTTTATAAATTTTTTAAGAATTTTTAAAAAGGAAGTTATTGTGTATTCTCAGTAGGATATTAATACCCCAACTAGAATCAATAATATACGTATGTATCATTACAAATTTGAATTTAAGAGGTCTTCACTTTGATATTAATACTCTGTGTTGGAATAAAAGAGTTTACATTTTAACGATGATTTATTTTGGCTCATCTAAGGGTTGTTTAGTACGAGGGGAGAGAAATGGAAGGGGGAATTCTTTGGGTTGTAGAAGTCATGAGAAAGAGACAACGTTTTAGTTGGACACGTTACGAGAGAAAGAGACATTTGAGAAATTTGCATATGAAGTTGGAAAAAAGACACTTAAGTTTTTCCACCCATGTGGAATTAATGAGAATTTGTTGGATAACTTGTGGAATGGGCTTCCATTGACTCCAGTCTTCTATTGACTTGGACAATGACGCCTTAAGAGAAATAGTGTGTGAACTATGAATGAGTGATGATATTCATAGCTTTTAAATACGAGTATAGAAGAAATCTCTCTCTCTCTCTCTCTGTATAATATTCTTTTATTATGTTCAAAATCATATAAGAAGGAGCTCCTATTTTATGTGGTTATAGGCATTTCTGATCATGA
>JANTPZ010003723.1:0-17170 GCA_025593235.1 Vachellia pachyceras
CGCGGCCGTCGAATTGGGGCTGATCATGGGAGATGTGTTCGGGTTCGGCATGAGAGAACCATACGACGTCGGTCCCATCATCATGTTTTGTGCCGCTGACGGTGGTTGTGCTTGTGACATCGACTGTAATTGCGGCGGTTGAGGCGGTTCCCGTGAATCCATTAGCAGCCAGATCAAAACGACGAGAACGAGTTTCCGGAGCTTCCTAAAGAGAATGCTTGAAGCCCGCGAAAAGGTAAGCAAAATGCAGGTTTACTGGGATTCAGTGAGTTATCTTCTGGGAACCAAACCCACTTTGATGAGAAAGAAAGAAGAGTCGCTCACGACATTGGGAGAGAAACAATGAGTACGATCGAAAATTAAAAAGAAAAAAAAAATTAAGGAGTGAAAAGCGGAGCCCAGACAGATTCAAGGCCAGCAGGGTTTATATTTTAGGGTTTTAGAATTTTTTTCGTTCGCTTTCTTGAATTTGTTATTCTTCATCATTTCAACTGAATTAAATTATATTTTTACAAACAAAAAATATAGGCAGGTTTGGTACCTGGCTTCCAAGGGTTAAAAGATTTAATTTTAATAACAACACTTTAGTCATTTAATTCAATTATTTTGAGACTCAATGCGAGTTAGTCTCTTAATGATATATTTTTTACATTCACGTAAATTTAAACTTAAAAATCTAATAATTTTTTTATTAAATAAAAATATAATTTTATTGAAAGCAATTATGTCTGTGAGTTTGGTAAACTCTTTCTAATATTACTAATTAAGTGTTATTTCATATTTTGAAATATATATGATATATATGTTAAGAGAGAATCTCAATCAAATCTCATTGAAATACCAAAATCTAAATTCAAGCTTCAGATTCTAACAAATCCCTAATTGTATAAATAAGATAACTAAAAAATTTAAAAATATATTGGATTTTATAGATAATTGAATTCAAGATTTATAGAATAAAATATAATCACATTTCTGTTTGCAAACATAACAGGCAGCTCTCGAGCATGTTTGGTAAATCCGTTAGAGGAACAGATACAGATTCCGAGGCAAATATGTAAGAGAAATTTTATCTCAGTAAGCGCAGGAATAGCTTTTGGATACACAAACGGGTTATCCAAACAAGCCCCTCATTTGTTTTCAAAACTTACAATTTCATCCAATTTTTAACTGCCTTAAAATTATTCTGTTAAAAAAAATTCCCTCATAACTAATTTTCCCCCATAAAAAATATATAATTGTATAAATAACATCACCTAACTAAATAAATTATGAATATCTTTATAATATCTACAACTACAAGTTATAAATATATTAATATATAATTTTTTGCATTTGTTCCTGAAAATTTGCATAATATAGAGGATAAAATAAAAAAAATTCCTCATATTATTTGTAAAAAAATCGAAAGAAGAGGAGGCAAGTGCAACAACTGTTGGGCATTTTCTTTTTTTCTTTTAAATTTTAATTTCAAATGGGGCAAAAGGCCCAATCAAAATGTTTGATATTTTCTAATTACTCATTCTAGTTAAGAAGTATGTTTGATGCACGATCAACAATATTTTTCTATAAAACAAGATAAATCACTTTCATATATTCATCTCGATTTATGTAAAAGTACTTCTTTACCGTGTTCCCAAATAGACCTAAATTTCACTTAACTTGATTGTTTTCATCAGTTTCAAATAGCTAAAATTAAGTTCGATTAAAAACTTTTCCATATACAGGCTACAAATTTTCAGAAAAATCATAAATTTCATAAAATATTAAATTCTGTTTTATAAAATGCATAGCTTGAAAAAAATACATGTATACATTTTAAACCAATATCCCTAGTCTCTAAATTAATGATTAACCAAAGAACAATAATAATGATTTGATTTTATGTAATCTGTTATAAATAATCATCTTTCATACATTGTTAAGTATTAAATATGAACATATTTTCTATAAATGTTCAAACTTATTTTGTTGTTTTGAAAGATTAATATTAGAAAAAAATATATTTTTATCTGTAAATATTACTAAAAATGATTAGGGCATTGAATTTTAAACTTTGAGTTTGAAATCCTACTATGTTATGACAACCACCAAAAAGTTGTGTTATAATTTAATAGGAGACTTTAAAAACTCTTTTTTTCATTATTTGCCCTTTTACCTCCTTCATAGTCTTCCACTTAAGGACAGCCCATTTCATGTTATCAACTTATCATCAATAAAAAGAATTTTTATTTTTATGTCAATTTAATGAAATACAAATAATATATTTGGCTCTTATATTCTTAAATACTACACTAACAAATGAGAAATTTAATTCAATCAGAAATGCATAAATCATAATTTAATCATTAATTTTCATCAAGTCTCTAATAAGAATTATAGACCTTATTTAAGAATTTGAATGTTATGATTTTACCTACATGTCCTTTTCTCTCTCTTTTTTGTCATCACTCCTTTTCTCCTTGCTCTTTTTTTTCCTGCAAATACCTTTTCTCCTTACTCTATACCTTCCCTTTATTTCTTTATTTGCTTTAGAAGTACACGCTTGTAAGACAATTCCTATTTACTGTAAGAATTAGTAAGCCACTTATATGCTTCATTCATTGCTTGTACATTAAAAACAATAAAATAAATAAAAACTGAATAAAATAGCAAAAAAATTATAACTAATAGCGCAAAAAGTCAAAGCAAAATAGAAATATACAAATTTTTGTTCGAAACGAAATTTTTTATAAACCTTTCACAACAAAATTTTTGTAAGAATTATGAACAAAATAGCAATTAGAAGTCAGGATTAAAAGATAAATTATTGTTGAAATTTGACCAAAAAAAGATCTCAATCGTTTAAGGAAGCATGGATTTTGGCGCTAAAATTAGAAGTTTATGGGAATTTGTAATTAAAAAATAGGCATACACCTGCATTTAATTTTCACTTTTAATTATGAAGGGGTATTACAGTCTTTTAATAACATTAAAAAATCCTTAATAAGGCCTCGGATATTTAATAAATGTGTGAGTATAAATTAGAATTTATGCATTCCAATTGAACTTAATAAAGATGTTCCCTGAACAAATTCATGTAATTTCCATAATATTACATTCCCATGTATTAAATTCAAATACATTCCCATTTATTCTAAGAACCAAGTTGGCCATGATAGTATTAGAGATGATTTTGTGGTTCATTGCCATTAAAAAATGCCTGATGAATAGGAAGTCATGGGATTTACAATGGGAGCACCTATTGCCCATTTGGTTCAAGAATACGAAAGAGATTGCATGTAATCATGATATGGTCTATTGATTATATTAAATAATGGGAGCACCTTTCATAATCAATATTTAGACATTAAATATTTCATTTTAGTATTAATAAAATTAAAAAGTTTATTTCACATTTTTATTTTTAAAATTTGTATAGATAAAATACAAAATCCATTTTATAATTTTTTGTTAATATATTAAACAAATATTATGTAATCATCATTCCATTATATTACATTACATTCTATTGTAGTCCAATAAATGACTACTAATGTCTTGTCAAATCTGGACCTCCATATTTTATTTTTATTATTATTTTTAAAAATAATTATTCTATTGGGTATAAAATATAAAATAAAGATAATATCTTAAGTATCACTTTTTAAAAAGAATTTTTATTAAAAGTTGTTGTTTGAAAAAATAAAATTTGGATCGTCCAAATCATATCTGAATAATCTAAATCTTATGAGTCTGAGCATTTACCAAGAGTGATAAAAACACATAGTGGACCCGAAAGTTATGTCTAATTTTACTCAGCTCTGTTTTCTTAGTTTATACCGATTTACTTGCAATGTTGTTGTTGTTGTTAAATTAACAAATAATTAATAATCGGCATAACAAAAAAATATTGGAAAATCCTAATAAAATACTCTTTAAATAATTAAAACCCTAATCAATTCCTCCAACTCACCAAATTCCAGATCAACGGTCGGGAGGCAAATTGGGATTTTAGAATTGTGTGATTTTACCTCTTTACCTCTCATCCACATCTCTCTTCACTTCCCTCCCTCTCAAGTCTTAACCCCTCAAGCGGATCCAAATTGGGTAGAAACTATGGAAGATTTTAGCCATTCACAATGATGAATTGACTACTCTTGAAAACAAATCCAAGTGGTGCCTTTGATGTTTCCTTTTTTTTGGAAGAAAAACAGTCCATCCATCATCACAAATTGATGTGTCCCACATCGGTTAGGAATTACGAACCCGACTTTTTACCCTCAAAAGCTAGCTTGTGAAGGTGAGGTGTGAACTTGCTTATATACCACCCGGAACCTTCCCTTCCTATCTGATGTGAGACACATCATTCCCAACCCCTATAAGCTGAACATCCTCTTAAGGGACCTCACAGGAACCATGAGCACGCTCACAACCTCGTAAAGGCGAGGTGTGAACTCGTTTATATATCAACCGCAATCTTCCCTTCATAACCGATGTAAGATACATTATTTCCAACCTCTTTAGGGTAGCGTCTTCGTAAGGAACCACATAGGAATTTGGAGCATGCCCATAACCAACTAGGCGAGGGTAGGCTCTGAAATCAAACGGTAGCATGAACCTAGCCTTTTACCCCCAAAAACTAGCTCGTGAAGGTGAGATGTGAACTCGCTTAGATACCACCCGAGACCTTCCTAACAGATGTGGGACACATCGCAGATAAAAGGCTCCTTAAACCTGGTGGTTCAAGATATTTCCCACTTATGATAGGCAACATCATACATATGAACCAGGCGTTGATGGTTTTATTGAGCTTCCATGCTTGCTTTACTGAATTTTCCTTGAGCTCCCATGCTTGATTCCGATTTTGCCATAAAGAATTAAAGAGAATGATTATGAAACGAAGCTCATACATTAAATTATCCTCCTTCAACTGCTTCAGAATTGCCTTTAGCCATGCTTTGAAGGCACTGAATTTCTGAAGAGAAGTCTGATAGATAAACCACTAAACCACAAGGCTCGAGAAAATTGACAAGATACAAAGAGATGGTCCATACTTTCTGACACATTAGTCATTAGATGATGCTTAACCAAAATGTCATCATTTATGATCTTCTATATAAGGAGCAGATTTTCCATTGGAAGCTTAATACTCCCACAAAAATTTCTGGAAACAATCCTGTGTAATGCAGAATTTGTTGGATCAACTGAATACCATCCTAATAAAAATCTCAAGTTCTTTATACAATCCATCCAGTTTTTCAGTCAAAAACTGCCACATGGATTCTCTAAACACATCTTTGCTGATAGAGTCACTCACCTCAATCAAAAACTTCTCTTTGCTTGTGAGAAAATGGTGCTGCAAATATTGTGGATGGTGGCTGGAAGAGCTTTTTATGCCTACTGGTTCTACAACGGCCACACCATTCTTTTATCTCAACTCAAGTGACCTGTGATTGGAGAATTTGATAGATGGATGAGAGTGAAGCTGTTAATAATGATGTGTTTAATAAATCCACGTGGCACTTTTTCGTCGATGAATCGGATAGATTGGATACAAGAGAAACTACAGGTAAGTTTTGTTGTTTGATTATCAAAGCCATCATAAACATCACTTTTAAATCAAAATTAGAATTTTTCTTTGAAAAAACCAATTTGAGTCTCATTAACAGGGTGCCAAACATACCTTATCTATTATAGGCCACTGTAATATGTGCTGATCAAGTTAAAGGTGCAAGATAGTAGAGGTGGTAAAACGGTTTGAACCCGCCAAACCGTTTAAAAGATGTCGGTTAGGTCTGGCGAAATGCCACCCCATCCCACCAACCCGCCTATTTTAATTTTTTTAAAAATATATTTTTATATTTTTATTTTTTCCATCTTAATATTTTTATAAAGAAAAAAGTGTTATTAAATTTTACTTTTAGAAAATTATTGAAATTTTATTGATAGAATTAGAAAGATAATCACATAAATATACAATCTTATAAAAAATTGGTTAAAAAAAGAAAAAGTAAAATTTATTTTTATAAAAAAGAAAAAAAAAGTTAGTGGGTCCACTCACTAGCCCCCAACCCATGGATTGGCCCGTATTTCTACCCCTACAAGGTATTATGCTTTCCGTCACTTTCCATTCTCTAAAGCTTATTCGCCATCATTTACTTTTTAAATTTAAGTTTTTCTAATAAATCATTTTTTAACCAAACTGAATTGTATAATTAATCATTTTTAAATACATTTAATCAACGAATAAAAAGACTTGATATACTTTAAAGCAGAGTTAAAACACATAATAAGCCTTCATTGAAGGTAAGAGTTAAAAATAAAAATGTTTGAGATATAACTCAATTAAAAAGATACTTAGGTTCAATTGCCTGTATCATTTATACTTAATCATCTAATTACAGGTGATTATATATCTTATTTTTGAAATATTGTCATTATTATTTAATCATAAATCCAATGACGGAGTTGATATAGCTTATACAAGTAACTAAAATGAATGAATGTGAACGGTTAACTAATAAATTCAGATTGAACAAAAAGGAAAAATTGCTACCAAGTTCATATTTAAAAATTTTATTGATCAAATGATTCAATATGTTTTTATTCAAAGAGAGTACTTATGATACTATCTCTTTTTATTTCTTTATTTTTTTCCAACGCTGCCTCTCTTTTTTAATTTAAGAATTAGTTAATTTTTTTAACAAAATTATAAATATAAATATAAATTATATTTATATTTATAATTTTTCTTCAAAAACTTATAAACTAATATATAATCTAATAATACATATAAATAAATTTTAAATCTAGAGTTAACAGTCCCCTTGTATTTAATATTAAGAACCAAGATTTAATAAAATTTTTAAAAATGGATTGTTTACATTTTTTTTAAAGCCAGTAAGTTAGCCAATTTCCGACAAGCGAAAATCGAAAATAAATAAATAAATAATAACAACATTCCTTCGGGCTTCGAGGGCCCCGCACGTGCCGTGAAAGTCCAAATGAAGTGCGAAGGCTGATTCCGGCATTACGCTGACTGGAACCCCCCGCGACTCCATCGAAACCTTGATTCGGCAAATTTCCTTCAAATTTATTTTGTATAATTTTCATCGCCAAATTCTCGTTTCCACGGAGCTACGTATCGACGGCGACTTCATCCGATGCAGCATTTGGTTGCTGCCATCACATAATTGTTGATGTTCATTGTCTAAGCCACAACTTCGGAACCGCAGATCTACCGCTTTATCTGTGGTGTCACGCTATTTGATCATTTCTGTTTGATCTTGAGAAGCTCATTGCCGGAGAATTCGGACGTCAATACGCTGGATCGGAGATGCCGGTTGCAGCTTCCGCTATATACTTCTTGAACCTCCGAGGAGATGTTCTCATCAATCGCCTTTATCGCGACGATGTCGGGTAACTGGATAAGTCAATTTTGCAGCTTTTTCCGCTTCTTTGCACGTTGTCTCTAATTCCTGATCCTGACCTGGGGAACGAATTATCAAATGGGACGGGCCTATTCATATATTAGTGTTAGAGCTCTGTCCTGGCCCGGCCGTGTATAGATTGTCAACAGAAAACAAGTAGCTCATTTTGATAAAAACTTAATTTCACTTTTCAAACAATTTTTGCCCCGATGCTTTCCACTTGGCTAGGAATGCAGCCAGGACTTCTGATTACGAGTATTACTTTTAGGGTGCCCTTCATTGAAGCCCTGGAATTTTGTTTTAGCTTGCGTTAGATCTTGTAATACGTGCTCCTTCTTATTGTAGCAGAGCTTTACTTGAGTGGCGTTTGTTAGTCATTTTGTTTACCAGAGGCTTGAAGATCTATTTATCTGAAGTTTAATGTGATGTTTATAAAGAAGTGAGCATTCTTCTGTTATTTAAGACATGCAAACTTGGAAGGTCTGTTGTGCAATTTGGTGTTGCGACCCTGCTAGGCAGCTAGGTACCTTGTGTGTACAATGAGCAGGACATTTGTTTTCAAGTATTGTAAAGTTTATCCTCAGCGTAGGGTACCACAAACGCATAATGCCTTGTGTTCTGGCAAGCGCACAGCGCTGAACTACACGCCAAAAATCCCTGGTCCATGCAATACATAGACTTTTGTTTTTCATATTTCTTATACCCAAGTATCTTATAAATTCTTGGGAAATTAAATTTCCCTTTTACCAGATATCACCTAAGTTCTCTTCTGGTCTTCCCTTACTTCTTTGTGGATGATGGGAGCTCAAGCATGTACAATGTTGTTCCCACTAATGCATAATTTTACAGGGGAAACATGGTGGATGCTTTCCGGACTCATATAATGCAGACAAAAGAACTTGGTACTTGTCCTGTGAGGCAGATAGGTGGCTGCTCTTTCTTTTACATGAGGATCAGCAATGTCTACATTGTGATTGTTGTCAGCAGCAATGCTAATGTAGCTTGTGCTTTTAAGTTTGTTGTCGAGGTAGTTAACATCTTCTTGTTTTTTACACTCTGCTTTGTCATTGAAATTATTGTTGTTATCATTGCAAGATAAATCTGGATGATGTTTGGATCACTTCACCGAGATTTCCTGCACATCATTTTTTGATTTCGGACCTTCGCTATTTGATTTGTTATTATCACTCAGCTGCATTTATTGTCTCACACGGTGGAGGAGCTGATCAGCGGTGTCTGAACCTTCCTAGGGGGCGGTGTTGTCTCACTCGCTCTCTTTGCCTACAGATCGGAAAACGCTCGCCTCTCTCTCTCTCTCTGTCACTGTTGCGACCTCTCTCTCTCTCACTGTTTGCTGATTTTCTGAGGAGGCTGCCGAGTTCTGATCGAACCTAGTAGTGATGATACCATGTTTAAGATAATGGAATAACTCACTGTGTATTGCATTGTGAAAGGAGGGGTACAATATATAGATGCTGAAGGCTCAATTAGAGGGATCATAATCAACAATTACAATCATCATTAATACTGATTTATTCTCTCCTAATCCTAGGCATGATTATGGGAAACAAGTAAGGAAAGATTACAATTCAAATTTGATTTCTCACAGTTTATAACCTTATGTCTGACAAACTGTTAAGGCTAACAATATAACTGTGTTATGTAAAATATATGATTTTCATGTACTGACAAAATCATATTTTCTGCTCTTAACATTATGATAACGATGTCTGTAATCTCTTAATATATTGCAGCCTGTATTTAACTATTGCTGTTCTCCTTGTATGTTATTCACCATCTGCACTGATTCAAAAGTTTGATCTTTTTGGTCTATGACACTTGCACTTCTTTCTTTACAGGCTGTTGCACTATTTAAATCATATTTTGGTGGAGCTTTTGATGAAGATGCAATTCGTAATAATTTTGTTCTCATTTATGAGCTTCTGGATGGTATGTGATTCATATGGCAACTGAATTAGGAGAAAATGTATTTTTGGTCTCAGAATGATTTATGCTTCAATGACTTGGTCCATAAATCTTAGAAATATCATTGATCCTTGAGCATTTTATTGATGGGAACTAGTATTAGTGTGTCGAAAGACCATAATGGACTGAATTCTATATTGTCAAGATTCAAGAAGCAAATGACTGAGGCATGCCTTTCAATGACAGAATGGTATATTTTAAGATTCAGAAACTAAATAATTGAGGCATATATCTATCAAGGGTAAAAACTTATATTTTTATATTTCCTTTAGAATTAAAGTCCTTCCATGTTATCACCAAAAAAAGAAGTCCTTCCATGTTCTTGGGAAATTAAATTTCCCTTTAAAGTCCTTTTATTTTTCATATTTCTTATACCCGAGAATCTTATAAATATCCTTCCATGTTTTTCTTTGAATTTTAAGATTTATCTCACATAGTTGTAGAACTGGGTGCTGGCTATTGCTTACCATACAATTTTATTGCCCCATAAGTATGAGGTATTTTGTAGTGCATGCTTTCTATATTTATGCAGATGAGTGACTGGGAAAATATATTTTTGCCAAGTCAAACCATGTATAACAATGAAAGATCTAGTCGTAGAAATGGGAAAATCACGTATGAATAACATGATGTGTATTTGCAGAAATCATGGACTTTGGTTACCCGCAAAATCTTTCACCAGAGATCTTAAAGCTTTACATTACTCAGGAAGGAGTGCGGTCCCCTTTCTCATCCAAGGTTAGTCCACACATGCTGTTGTCACTACCATAGTAAGAACATGAAATGGAATGTTGTGGGACACACAATGGTCACTAAAAAATGACAATGCTAAAGGGGAAATATAGAATACATCATAGATGATTGCACGAATATATGAAATTGAACTATCACCTAATTCTTGGATGACATTTTGTTTTGCATATTTATATTTTCACCACTTTTCTACTCCACTTCTTAACTGTAGGCTGTTGAACCACTTAAAAAAACTAATGTAAAATTGTAACTGCTGTCTATATAGCTGCCGGCACAATTTCCATTATCTCTTCCAAGTTTAATTATTATATGTTTTTGAGTATCCTGTTAAATCCTATACTTCGTTGTGCAATGGAGAACAGCCCACAGATAGACCTGTTCCAAATGCAACTTTACAAGTAACTGGAGCTGTTGGATGGCGGAGAGAAGGTCTTGTCTACAAAAAGAATGAGGTGAATTTCATGTTACCTAGCATCTTATCTTATTGATTATTGAATTTGGCACAGTAACTCTAACAATGACTTATTTTAGGTTTTCCTGGATATTGTGGAAAGTGTAAATCTTCTTATGTCTTCAAAAGGTGGGTTGTGCATTCTAATTGCCTCAATATTGATATCTACTGTGTATCATGCTAACGTTTTTATGATTTCAGGAAGTGTTTTGCGGTGTGATGTGACAGGGAAGATTCTCATGAAGTGCTTCCTTTCTGGAATGCCTGATCTGAAGTTGGGTTTGAATGACAAAATTGGTCTTGAAAAGGAGTCGCAACTTAAATCTCGTCCCACCAAAAGGTTCTTTTCATATGTATTGTTTTCCCTTATCACTTCTTTTGCTTATGTGATGAAGAATTGGTAGCATGGGATAATAAGTCCCACATTGAGTAGAATGTGATGCTCAATGGAGTATTTAAGTTGTTGGTTCTCCCACCTCAATAGTTAGCTTTTGGGGCAGGGTTCTCTATTCCACTTAGGTACTCATCAATTGGTATTAGAGCTTGGTTAACATTCTCTCTGGAGAGGGCTACCCACAAAGTGTTCTGATTGATAAGAGGCCGGATGAAATGCCACAAAGTGCAACTACCAAGGCGTTGGCTTTTCATGGGGGCCAATTGATGGAGACTTGGTAGTATAAGATACCAAGTCTCACATTGAGTAGAATGGGATGTTCAATAGGGTATTTAAGTTGTTGGTTCTCCCACCTTAATGGTTAGCTTTTGGGGCAGGGTTCCCCATCCTATTTAGGTACCCATCATTCTGGTGATGATTTCTTTTTTGATATTATGGTTCATTCTTCCCTGTTTTCATCCATTACAAATATTATTAAAACATGTTCTGAATAGTTGATGTTTTTCCTTTTCTCATCAACTAAATATATTTTGCAGCGGTAAAACTATTGAGCTTGATGATGTCACTTTCCATCAATGTGTAAATTTGACGAGGTTCAACTCAGAGAAGACTGTTAGCTTCGTGCCACCTGATGGTGAATTTGAACTAATGAAGTAAGTGTTTGCTCATAATGCCATACCATCTTAACTGTTTTTGGTCAATCTACTTCAAACATTTAGCTTCTTTTCTCAGTGAAGTTGAAAGAGAGGGTTCCTGTGGTTTGTGACTCCCTTGCACTACCTCTTTAAGCCGTCAATTAACTATTATATTATCACTTTGAGTCTTTAGTGCTTTTTAATAGCCAAATGATGTAGTTCCTGATAGATCAGCAGTATTAAACTTTGATCGATAAGCATTTTATTCCCTTTTTGGCAACACATCAGGTTTGCTAAAAGAGAACTGAAAGCTGCTGTAAAAACTGCATAAAACTGGCTGGTTTTACTTAATATAATTGCAGTTTCCTAGACTTTGTTGGAGCAGAGTCCAAAGAGGTTCATTTGAACTGAAATCTGTCTTGTCAGCACCTATTTCTTCAGAAAATAATTTTTCCCAAACCATTTGATGATATGACTAATTTGTTGGTACCTAGTACTTTCACTCAAATCTCCTTTTTCTTCATGCCAGTCTTAGTTTCCTGGGATCTCTAATTTCATTTATTCAAACTGCTGGGCTATGCTTGCTTGGTTGTTATATTGCTTTCTCCACCGTTTTTTTTTTGGATCAGATTTATTCTCGACTACTTTCAAATCTTATTCCGGTGTTTATTTTTTTCTTGTAGTTCAAATAAGATTGATTTTCTCATTGCTTATCACTTAGAAAATAGCAATGCCTGCTCTTGTAAAGATATTTTTGTTGTTCCAGTAAGATGTATAACGTTTTTTGTTGCCTAATATTAGAACTTCAGCGATATCTGCTAACATGATTGTCTTGGGTAGGTATCGTATCACTGAGGGTGTTAATCTCCCCTTCAAAGTATTACCTACCATTAAGGAGCTTGGACGAACACGGATGGAAGTAAATGTTAAGGTTTGGAATTTTTCATGATGAAGGTCCAATATTTTGGAGGTTTGCAATTGTGCCACTTGCTGAATTTTTTTTTTTTAAATCTTTTTCAGGTGAAGAGTGTCTTTGGTGCAAAAATGTTCGCACTTGGGGTGGTTGTGAAAATTCCTGTTCCAAAACAAACAGCAAAAACAAGTTTCACAGTAACATCTGGCCGGGCAAAATACAATGCTGCTATTGATTGCTTGGTTTGGAAGTGAGTGTCATTTATTATGAATATTAAGTGAAAAGTTTACGTTATCCCACTTTGTTGTTACATGTTTTAAAGTTCCAATTTTGATCAATGTTTTTTTGGTTTCAGTCAATTTTGTTGAGATTACACTTTTTTGTTTTATAGAATTAGAAAATTCCCTGGGCAAACCGAGCCAACCTTGAGTGCGGAAGTTGAACTTATTTCCACAATGGCGGAAAAGAAATCTTGGACAAGACCACCAATTCAGATGGAATTTCAGGTGTGTCATCTGTTACGCCTACAAATTCCACGAAGATAGGCTGGCAATTTCTTATAAATCCTTACTGTACTTGGGACGGCTTATTCTATTCTGCATTATACACCTTCTCACTCAACAATCATATCTAGGAATTGGAAAAGAAAATTAATTCTTGGGCATGTTGAATTTTAGTGATTTAGGATTAGGGTAATGTATTAGGTTTGTTTTTAATCAAAATAACTTAGACTAACTTAATAGGACCTATCTCAATGTTATATGCCTTCAATTCATTGTCCATTTAGTCTATGTGAGAATCTTAATATATTCTAATAGGGAATCTTCCATCTCATGCATTGTATAATCTCTGCTTATATGTCATATTGGCTTTCTTCTTCGAGCAGATTTTGAGAGTGGGGAATATGACATCCTATGGTTCTGTTGGCATTTTTAAGCAATTTTGTTTGCTTGTACCGACCTTCCCCTACTGGGAGAATGACAGTTAAATTCCAAGCAAGAGAAATGATATTTAACAAGTTGTGAGGACTTGTTGATGACAAGTGAATGTGACCCATTGACAAGTTTTTTGGACTTGTCAGTCTGATATTATTTCATCTGCTTGGACCTAATTACAATTCTCCCTCCCCTTTTCAAATGGTAGGTTAACCTTGTTTTGTACGTGCAGGTTCCCATGTTCACAGCATCTGGCTTACGTGTTCGATTTCTAAAGGTGTCCATCCTGACTTTCCCCACCTCAATTTTACATGCATTTTCTTTTAAGCTGTGATTTAATTACATTTTCTCTCTGTGCGCCAATGGCCATGTAGTCTAGTGGCATGTAAGCTCCCCTATGAGAAGCTATGGTTCAATCCTGTATATAACCTTAGGTCGTTAATGTTTGTCTCTAATTTAATTTTCTTCCCCTCTTTGTGCAGGTCTGGGAGAAGAGTGGGTACAACACCGTTGAGTGGGTTCGTTATATTACAAAAGCAGGATCATACGAGATTAGATGCTGAAAAATGTAGATCGGGGGTTTCAGACTTTTTATGGATGGGATATGACCAGAGATTGAAGCAATACCAGTTCGGCGTTCAAATTAGTTTTTTCCCCCTTGTTAACGAGAGGATTGGGGGGTTCCTCATCATAGTGTGATGTTGATGTGAATGCTTGTGTGAAATTTTAGTTTGATATTTCTGAGGCCAGCGTTTCTATGGGAATATTAAATTGATTTTTCCTACTCCCCCTGCCTTTCTTTCTTGTACGCTTAATATTTTGTTGTGATGCACCCTTTCTCTTGTTGTAATGCGAATGATTAGTGAGTATTGCTCTTTGTATTGTATATTTAAGATAATTGAAGCTAGTCATTACTGGCCACTCCAAGTCAGAACTAGGAGCGCATCGTTTCCTCATTGCAAAATGCTGTCATGCTGAAAAGACCAAATTAAATTATTACGAGCAGTTAATGTAAAAGTACTTATCAGTTTTTATTTAAAAAAAGCATTTAGATCGAGAGAGATGTAAAAATATTTATAAACATTTGAAAGTTGGGAAAAAGGGTTAAATGTAACTTTACAATGTTAAAAATGTATATATGAAAAAATAACTTGGATTTCACCACAAAAAGTAATGGTGTAAAGTTATATTTAATTATTTTTACATTTTTGTGCCAATTTCAAAATGTTAGTGTGCATTTTTACACCTCTAAAAAGTATAATGCTAAATGCATTTTTTGATAAAAAGTTCCTTGCTAGTTTTGGGCTAAATGCATATGGAATTACGTAATTAGTTTTGGGCTAACTGTTGCTTGTTTTATTATTTTTTTTCTCCTTTCATTTTTCACTATTCTGTGATGAATTTTCCTTTTGGTGTTTAAGATGTTATTTATTTGAGAACAAATTTTATGCAGAGATGGTCTAAGCATGTTAATACCTCGAGGTGCTTGCTTGCAGATAAACCTGGGTAAATTCTAATGTAGGAAGAGGACAAACTAGAGTTAGTTGATGCTTTAAAATTGGACCTTCTTAGAAGGAACTTAAGCAAAACGTGGCATCTAAATATGCCTATTCATGGGATATTTTCCTGCAAATGGGTGAGAATTTTCAGGAACTACTGGAGCTGCCCCATAGCCTGACTGGTTTATCCCATGTTGGTGAGCTCCCACCAAGGTTGGGTCGTGATGGCCCAAATGATGTGGTTGCTTGGTGCCTAGCTTCTCAGCTGCATCCCTGGCTTTTGCTTCATGTAGCTCCATCTTTGCTTGAGCTTACTTAACCTTGGCTCTCTCATGTGCTTTTGCCTTCTCTTCCTCTGTTCTTGCCGTTGCTTTCTCTGCCTGCATCATTAAACTCATTGTGTCCAATTCAATTCTTACGACTAGCCAATCATTCTGCTGTTACATCCTTTGAAAACATGCAAAACAAGTTATCGGGAAATTTAGTCTGAGGTAATAAATAAGGAACTTATTTAAGGAATAGTCCCATGCGTCAAAATATTTATCAAGAGGTCTTATTGACAACATGAAAACCTCTTGATAAATATTGGATCATTCCTTAAATAAGTTCTTTATTTGTAACCTCAAAATAAATTTACGAGGTTATTAGCTTTTAGAAGATTGAAGGGCATAGAAATAATGGGGAAGCTCTTCATTATATTAGCTTGGCAACATGCAAGACAAGTTAAAATGTTTTTAGAAGATTGAAGGGCATAGAAATAATGGGGAAGCTCGAAATCGGACCTTTTCGTCTAGTTTGGCTTTGTAGTTATCGATGTGCTCCTTGGCAGCACTGTCCATGTGCTCAGCTTCTCTTTTTGTAGATTGCATCTCTCTCTCTCTCTCTATATCAGTTCTTTCTTTTCAACCAATGAATCAATTTAACAGCGATTGGTTACAGCCTTCGGTGATGAAGAGCATTGGTTCTCTATTTATTTGCAGGTCCTGGGAAATTTGAAGTCCAGTGCTTTGAGATCGGATTTGGCACCACTTGTTCAACATGCAGCGCCATTACCATTTGTTGAAACGTTGAAACCTATCAAAGATGTCTACAAGTTTATCAGTCACCATATAATTATAAAAAAATTGAAACTACAAATTCAAGATGAAGTCTTTTTGAGCAGGTCTCTTCACTTTTGTCAGCATTATTTTGTATGTGGCCTTTTTTTTCTTTCTATATATATGTGTGTGTGTGGACGGATAGATATCCACCGAACACGTAGGTTCCCTTTTTTGGTTCTGTTCATAAACTACTGTTCAAGCCCATGTGTATGTATATATTTATTATTTTCACACATCGATACAAATATGTGTTTGGGAACTCCGTTGGAAGAAAGGAGTTTACGGATTTATAGATAGTTTTACAGATTTCAAGATGGTTTTTTATAGATTTTAATATGATTTTATAGATTTTAATATAATTTTATTTCGACTTGCGTATACCGTTAGGGAAATGAAATTCCCAAACAAGTCGTGCGGTGCCATCTCAATTTGGATGCAAGATTATGGTATGCCTGCATTCCTGTCACAGTTATGTCATAAGAGTATTAGACAAGTTCAAGTTTTATTCTCATTTTACAATATTCCCTTGTCATAAAATAATAATATAATCTCTAATACAAAAAAGAATAATATCTTAATGAAAGCTACGTTGGTTGGGCCTGCTCTATATGAGCTGAACTAGCTCCTTTTGCGTTGTGCCATATGCATGCAGTTGCAGATCCAATTGAAGGGAAACCAATAATTCAAAAATTAACCAATCAAAGTTGTGACTAGCAGAATGGATTAGTTTTTTGGAAGATTTATTGTAAGGTCTCAAGGAAGGAAGTTATTTATGAAAAGGTCCCAAGAGGTTGTCAATGACAAGTCGAGGAGCACCATTGACAAGTGGAGTAGCTGTTATTGACAACTCTTGGGACCTTTTCATAAATAACTTCCTTCCTTTGGACCTTACAATAAATCTCCCTAATTTTTTTATTTAAAGCGGTAGGCACTAACGGTATGAGGTCACAATGACGAGATCGAACATGTGACCTCCCACTTGGGAGATGCCATATTACTAGACTACAAGGCCTTTTATGGAATAAATTAGTTTTTGACAAAGTAGCAAACCACAATATTTGAATTAATTACATTTAATAAAATGGGGCTTTA
>JANTPZ010003724.1:0-20916 GCA_025593235.1 Vachellia pachyceras
GGAGGGTGAGATTCGAAAATCCCCGTAGAAACCACAGTTTATCATATAGTTATATATAAAATCCACAATCATGTAAAATAACCACATGTTCATACGGCGTATACGGCAATAATACACATCATGAGATCCCACCTCAACATCATACGGCATATACGGCAATAGTGCACATCATGAGGTCCCACCTCAACAACATACGGCAATAATTTACATATGAGATTTCATCTCAACATCATACGGCAATAATTTACGGCACATCACATGGCACATACAATCATGTAGAATTAAATACATAAGAATAAGATAAAAAGGGTTTCTACCTGTTTCCTTTTGTTTATCTTTACCTCCCTTGGTATCCCCTTTCTTGGTCTTCCTCGGGTTGCTCAAGTAGATGTTAGATCCTAAGAACATATACGTATAATTTTTCGTTAATTATACGCTTATCTAACTTTAGATTTATCTCATCTTTCTCTCCTGACCTCATTTATACCCTTTACACTTTTTATTTTCTTTTTCTTGACTTTAGAATTATTTTTCAATAACTTTGAAAAATAATAATTTATTCTATAAAATTCCAAATACAATTCAAGCTTATATTTGAAGCCCTCTATATTTTTCTTTTAATGGACATTCATATTCACCAAATCTAGTCCATCAATATTCTCAAATAATTGCTCAAAAGTTGTAACTTAAGCAACTTTTCACATTTTCCATAATTCAATAGCAGACTTTGTTTCATTTTCTTACATTCCCAAATTCTTTAATATTCCCACATACACCAACTTACATATTTGTACACACCTATATGCACATATACTCACTTTCAGATTTTTCAAAATATATATGTAGAGCTACCCATGTATGTACATATATATATATCAAAGTAATAAATCAACCTTTGCAGTGATCAAGTTTGAAACCATTGAAAATTATCTATTAAAATTCCTTTACATTATTGTAGTCTTATACTGTCAAAACTCAAAACTTCTAATAATACTAACCTTAAAAATTTCCTCTAATCATAATAAAACTACCACTGTTAGGAGGATAAAAATATATAGAATAACTTCTATAGAAGCAGTCTATTGAAAAGAAGTGATTCTGGTTACCTAAATTATCTTCACACGATGAACTTAGAACGTACCTCGTCCTCCTTTTTGCGAACGCATTCACTCACATGTGTTTCCTTTCCTTTT
The DNA here is from genome assembly GCA_025593235.1 of Vachellia pachyceras. NCBI lineage: Eukaryota > Viridiplantae > Streptophyta > Magnoliopsida > Fabales > Fabaceae > Vachellia > Vachellia pachyceras. Next base: position 1,194 of record JANTPZ010003724.1, read on the forward strand.
ACTTTCTTCACTTCCTACCACACTTTCTTTTTCTCTTGACTTTTCTTCCTTTCCTCCTTATTTTTCTTTCCTTGCCGACATGTTGTTGGCTCTCTCTTTGTTTTTTATTTATTTTTTTCTTTCTCTTCTTTTATTCTTCTTTCTTCTTTTGTCTTCTTCTTTCTTTCCTTTCTTGTCTCTCTCACGCTTGCTTCTCTTTTTCCATTTTTCAACATCCCATTTAATGGGATATGACAAAAGTGAAGTTCTGTGTCAGATGCTGCTGTCAGATAAGGTAGGACTCGAGTTGTGAGAATTTGTCACTCGAATTCTGTCTCATGAGTTCATAGCAATTCAAAACGTTATGTGATAAAACTTCAAGTTTTTCAAAGTGTCTGACTCGAGTTAAGAAAACTTTTATTTGAAAAACTCGAGTTCACAATGCAAGTTATGAAATCATGTTGTGCAACTTGAGTTTTGAAAAGAGAGTCACTTGAGTCATTAATACTTGAATGATGTAACTCGAGTTCATGCTTGAGAGTTTTTAAAAAATCAGTTGTGCAACTCGAGTTGTATGCTTCAGGAACTCGAGTTCTATTGATGCAAAATCTTCTTCAAAGGTTTAAGGACACGAAACTCGAGTTTTAGAACCTTGGAACTCAAGTTGTCCTTGAAAGTTTTGGAAAACTTGAGTTTTCCAACTGTGCAACTTGAGTTCTAGCACATGGGGTTCCTAGAAAACTTATTTTTGGACATGCAACTCGAGTTATAAAAAAGGTGTGACTCGAGTCATCAAAACCTGAAGCTGAAAAACTCGAGTTGATGATGCAAGTTCAAGGTGACTCGAGTTGCTGAACCTCCTAACTCGAGTTGTTGCACATGAAATTGCTTGGACATAAGGCTTAAGGCATGCAACTCGAGTTCAGCAAAGTGTGTAACTCGAGTCATCACAACTTGAAGTTGGAAACTCGAGTTTCATCTGAAAGTTTTCAAAAACATAGGCATGCAACTTGAGTTCTGCAGCATCTGACTCGAGTTTTTGAACTGTAAAACTCATTTTCAAAATTTCAAAAATCATTTCCAAATCTTGCCATGTAACTTTGAATTAAAACTTGTTATCATCAAAACAAGGTATCAACACAATGAGCCAACTCCATAACAACTAGATTAACCTTTATTCATTGATTGAATGCTTTAATCTAAATCAAATTGACCATATATTTTCCCCAGGAAAACAACAACATTATTATTAATGGCGTTTCAATGAATAAATAGGTTAGAACTATAATATTTAGGGCTCGTTTGGGAGCCCATTTCAAAACATAGGTTTTATAACAAAACCTAGATTTTGACAAAGCTATTTTCTTGTCAAATCACACTCTCTCTCATAATTTCTCTTTCCTCTTTTTTATTTATTTCTCTTTCCTCTTTATTACTTACTTTTTACCTAAAAATCCGTAAAAGCTTTTCTCACCATAACTTTCCAAACACACTATCACATTTTTAAAACTAGTTTTTATCTTGAAATCCGTAAAAGCTATCCTCTCAAATCTATTCTCCAAATTATAGATTTTGCTTGAATTCCATAAAAGCTATTCTCCACCGGATTTCCAAACAAACTCTAAGTTGTATGTACTCAAGGATTGAGTCCTTATTAGATAGCTTTATGTAATAAATTTTATAATTGGAGATTTTTGAGCAATTTTCTCATAAAAATATCAGCCCAGTTTTTAGTTTGTAAAATTAAGCATAATGTGTTTTTAATAAAATGATAATTTTTCCAGTTTTTTTATTTGGATCACGAGGTTAAATGGATGGTATACGATAAATATATGTGTGGGGTTGTAGCCTTGTTTTCTTTATACGTTCTTCTGGAAAATAAAATTTTTAAACACATAAACCCTCCTATTGGGAGTATATTCGAAGCAGTGTTGGGCAATAAGTAACACATATCCTAACAGAGATTCAAACTTTGACTCTTTATATTGTGAGAAACTAATCCCTTCCTTTATATTCAATTCAGGAATGAAAATACTCCTTTGGTCCTAATCTATGACCTCATTGAAAAGTTTATTCTTATCTTAAATGTAAGATATATTTATCATATTTATCAATTTTTTTCTTAAATTACTCTTATTAATACTCCTACAACGATAGTCAAGTAAGGGATAGAGGAAGAGAATTGAAGATGATAATTAGGTTGTTTTTTTAAAAAATGTCAACTAATTTCATAATTAACTTTCTTAATCTAATTTAACAATAATTACTTATAGTAAAAAAACTGAATTGTATAAATGGGTCGGTAGCCTACCACTTGTGGACATTCTCCCTTATAGTGCCGTCCTCATCTGGTGCATGTGAGCTTTTCACTGGAACCAGTCTTTGGGTATCTGCACCACAATATTCATTACTAATAATAGGATTAATATCCTTTTTTATTCCCCAGTTTCTATGAGATTTGGTTTTGATAATTGAAGTTTTAAAAATATATTTTTTATCCCTATGATTTCATAAAGATTTGGATGTTTAATGGCATTCATTAATGTCATTAAATTTAGAGATTAAAACCAAAATCAATTCAAAGTATATAAACTAAAACCAAAATTAATCATAAGTATAGAGACCAAAAGATTTTGTTTTAATACTTATACTTTTAACAACTTTTAATTTTGATCCCTACACTTAACGGTGATAATTTACATAATTAAATATCTACATCTTTATGAAACTATAGAGATTAAAACCATAGATTTAAAACTTTGAGGGGTTAAAACAAAAAATTATGTAAATTTGAGACACTAAAATTCATATTAACCCTTACCGTTGCTCTGTTAGGATTAATGCATTGCAAGTAAGATCAAGGAGCAAATTTTTAACTAATAATTTTTAAATAAGAAATATTTTTTTCTTGAAAAAACTGATAACAAAGTGATCATTGATTCTGCACACATTAAAACATTTTTTAATGAGATTTGGTTCAAATTTTGATGCTCATCATGCTAAGCATCGACAAGCCTTTGTCCCTTTCCTCCATTTTTAGTGCTCATTGATGCATTGAGATATGCACTGATACAGAAATTATAGAATAAACCTTAAAAATAAAAGATTTGTTCAGCTACAATTTTGGAGGCGCCAAGTGATAGGAATCAAGAGTTTATTTCATATAATACAATCAGAGCCCACAATTCCTTACAAGATATTGAAAGTTCAATGATACGTTCAAGGGGCAAAAGAATGAAGGAATCCTTATAAGTGTTGATAAGAGACATCTTTGAGAAGGTGGACTCAACCAAAAGTGTAAAGAAAAGCTCAACAATTCTATCGATTTTGGGAGAAGTGCTAAAGCTTTCAAATGATTAAATGACCTTAAAATGACATTACTAGAAAGCTATTTAAGGCCTAAATCATTTAGTCTTTTGTTTGATTTGTTTATTTGATGTATTTCTTTAGGTTGAACATTCAAATAAGTACTTAAGTCTAAGTAGGCATTTTAGGACGAATTTTAGGTTATTTTTCGCATTTTACTTGTTTTAATTAATAATTTTGAGCATTTTAGAAATTCTAGAATATCATTTTATTTATGAGAATTAGATTGTCATATATAATCTGATTTATCTCATAGTATCTATCAATATATTTTTGGGCTTTTAGATGAAACATTTATCCTCTTCATAGGTTATAAATTCCTATCTTGTGTAAGCTATTTTGGAAATTAGAGTTAATAAAGAAAACTGTTTAATTTATTTCAAGTGAGCATTGCTTGTTCTTTGGTGTTCTGGATTGAATACATTGTGACTTATTTGAGCTATAGGCATTTTGGATTGAATACCTCGTGACGTTTTGTGAGATATTTTAGAGATTATTTAGGAGATTTTTAATTCCCGTATGATTCCATAACACTAAGTCTCTAATCCTCGACTATAAAAAGCATCAAAAGAGGTGATCAAACTCCTACAATACAATTATATTATATCTAAAATACATTAAAACTTTCCAAAGAAAAACTTCTAATCCTTAACTAATGATAACGGAACACAATATATGATATTTAAATAAAAAATCCTAAGATGCTATCTACTTAAATTAAAATCAAGGATAATAGTGTGGATGTTCATAACCTTTGTCTTTTAGAATTCTGCACTTAAAGCTATAACCTCCAATATGAATGATTTCTTGGGGACTTTCTATGGTTAATACACATAATGATTCTTATGTTGCATATCCTACAATAATACGTACTGATTCTTTATTGTAACTATTGTAAGTGAATTGAAGGAGTTGTGGCATATAAACAATATGTATGAATCAAATGGTTGTATGCTTGAAAGCTTGAAGTGAATGAAGATCTCCTCCCAATTTCTCTCAAATATTGCTCTCTTGTTTCCCTTATCTTCCTCATCTCCTTCATCTCAATCCCTTATCTATTTTTATTTTCATAACAATGTGACATTAAATATCATCTTTGAGATCCCCACTTGTACTCATATTTGATATTTCTAAAACATTATAATAAAAATATACTAATAATATATTTAAAAGATTCTTAGAATGACTTAGAAAAAAATGACTTTAGTCATGCTACTCTTCTTCTTCTTCTTTTTGTCCTAAATGTAAGACATACTTCCTGTATTTATTAATTTTTCAAATTACCCCTATGAATACTCTCTTAATGATAATCAAGTAAAGGAGAGGGGGAGATAATAGAAGATGACAATTAGGGTGTTTTAAAAAATAAATTACATTAACAAATTTAAATAATTTCTTTAATATAATAAATTAGTTAAATAGGTGTTATATTAAGCATCACATGAGTACCTAATTGGAGACATGCACATGCTTTCATTTCTAAATGAGTTAGTAGCCTGCCACTTTTCAAGGATGCAAGGAAAACGCTGGAATGGAAGAATCTGAGGAGGAAGATAATGAGTATGGTAATTGGTTGAGCACCTCGCATGTGAAAACCATCGAACAAATACTAGTAGTGTGCAAGGATGGCTGGGTTGAATCGACAATACGGGAGAAGAAACGGCCGGCGGCCGGAGCACACAAGGACCAACCTGTGGCAAGAGGCATCACCAACTATGGAAATACTAAATCTGTGGAAATTCTTCAACGGTTTAGCGACAATTTGGGGAAGAGAATATGTGATCATAATGAGGCAATAATTTTTGACTGTAATGAATTAGGAAAATCAGGGAATGGTATAGGAGAGATGATTCCATTAAATACGCTCTTAAATGGAGTGACTGATATGGGGCCCTATAGAAATGATACTGTGCTTGTAAAGAAGATGCGTAAAATAATCCCAATCCATAGGCCCAGAAATGATATAGCCCAAACTTGCAGGGAGCCCAACTTGATTAATGGCCTTGAAGTAGGTAGCAAAGACCACCAGGAATACAGAGTAGAGTATCCAACAGATGAGGAGGATAACTCAAAAGCTAGTCCCTTTTAATGGCCTCTCACCCATGCTAGCGGTCATTATTGGGCTGAATGGAATTAATTTAAAAAGACCACTAGAGGAGGCTCAGGACCCAAATTGATAGAAGCAGAAGACTGACATTTGAGGAGCTTCTAGATACAAATACCTGTGAAAAGACGTCAACTGATGAACGCAAAAAATCCAAATAGAGCTATCGTACGTTGAAGCAGCTCCTTCGGCGTAATAAATGAAATGATCAGCCAGCCCCTACAAGTTCATCTACAAGGCAAGTGGAAATTGATTTTCCAGATGATTGGTTTGTGTTTTGTAGCAATATTAATAAACGCCAGTGGTTGGATGGGACCAACCACCGGTTCACAATGAATATCTTATCATAGAACTGTCAAGGTGTTGGGGTGGCCTTGACAGCCCACAATTTAAGAGAGGAGTGTGCAAAGAATAAACCCCAAATTGTATTTTTAATGGAAACAAAACAAAAACAAAGAATAGTACGGAAGGCTGGATGAAAGTATGGATTTCAAGAAGAGTGGATTGTGGACCCGATTGATAGAAGTGGGGGCCTTGCTCTTTGGTGTTCTAATAGGGTCGTGGTGAATATTCTCTTCTCTTCTACCATTATCATTCATACTAGTGTCTCATCTATAGATTTTGACACTCCCTCTTATATTAATTTCATTTATAGCCCACCCAGGGAGAGAGAAAGGAACCTTTGCTGGCTAGAAGTTAAGAGGATTGCTAGAGGTATTAAAAAATCTTGGCCTTTCCCTTGGAGATTTTAACGATACCCTCTCACGGGAGGAAAAGTGAGGAGGTAAACCTAGGACCTTGAGGAAGATCTTGAACTTCCAAAACTTTGTAGCTAGTGCAAGTTAATGGACCTGGGCTTCAACGAATACAAATACACTTGGTGTATAACCATGAAAACCACGATATGATCAGGGAACAAATCGACCGCGCCTTTGTGAATATTCGTCTCAGGGAGGATTTTCCATAGTTGCAGGTATTTCATATTGATCCCTTGGGGTCTGATCACCATCTAGTTTTGATAAATTATTGTTACAGAGACCAAAGGAGACCTAGCAGTTTCATATTTGAAAATATATGGTCATCACATAAAGACTATCTGCATATAGTCATGAGAGGGTGGCATCTAGCTCCTGTAAGTGATATCTCATCTCTGCATTCTTTTCTACTTCATTTAGCCACTTGCAAAGATGAATTAATCAGGTGGAGCAAGAAGGAATTTCCTAATAACAGAAAATTGATTGACAAGTTAAAGTCTAAGTTGGCAATATACACGCAAGCTATTATTACTGCAACTACTACTCGTAAGGTTGCAGAGATTACAACTTCTATTGAGAATGCTCTAGAAAGGGAGGAACAATATTGGTGGCAAAGATCGGGAATTGAGTGGCTAAAAGCAGGACACAGGAATTCCAAATTCTTTCATCTCTCTACTATTAAACGTAGACAATATAATAGCATCCTCCGCTTAAGAAATGAGTCTGGTAGCTAGATAACAGATAAAGCCAAGATATCTGCGAATGTTTCACATTTTTTCCAAGAATTATTCCTATCATCAGGTTAGAGACAAATGGAGGGCGTATTGGACTTTGTTGAACTGCGGATTACCAAAGCTATGAATCATCAATTGATGCTCCCTGTTACTAGAGAGGAAATTCGATTGGTTGCCTTCAGTCTTAGGAGTACAAAAGCCCCTGGCCCTGACAATTTTTCAGGTAAATTTTATCAATCTACCTAGAATGAAATAGGTGACAACATTTGATCTATGGTTTATCCAATTTAGGAATGAGGGTATGAAATAGGTGACAAGATTTGCTCTATGGTTATGGATTTTTTTTTATGGAAATATCTTTCTCCATGAGATTAATGAGACCAATGTTACCCTCATTCCTAAATTGTATAAACTGGATCCCATTTTAGACCTATTGGTCTATGTAATTTCTCTTACAAGATTATATTTAAGCTAATAGCTAATCGAATGAGATCTCTCTTAGATGTTTGTATTTCTCACAATCAAAATGCTTTCTTTCCTGGTCAAGTTATTCATATAATATTGTTATTGCCCATGAGGTGTACCATTATTTACGGAGGAAGAAATCTAGGAAAAAATATGAATTTCTTTAAAAATTGACATGAGTAAAGCATATGATAGAGTAGAATGGGATTTCCTAGAGCTAGTTTTGCTAAAGTTTGGCTTTTGTGCTGAATGGGTTAATCTTATCATGCGTTGTGTGAACACCATTACTCTAAATCTTTGTGTATCAGGGGGAAAGATCGACTCATTTAATCCTGGTAGGGGCTTACGGCAAGGAGATCCTCTCTCTCTCTCCCTACTTATTTATCCTTGTAGCAGAGGTCCTCAGTCGTATGGTTAAGAAGAGTTTCTTGTCCAATGAGTTAAAAGGGGTTAAACTCAATAACTCTTGTCCTATGCTCTCTCATATTTTCTCTGGTGATGATGCTCTTTTCTTCATGAATACTAGTGAAAAGAATTGTGTGAAATTGGCACAACTCCTGAATATGTACTGTCTTGCATCTGGTCAAGCTGCTAATTTAGATAAATCTAGCACCTTCTTTGCAGAAAATACCCTAGAAGAAGTTAAAACTAAGGTAGGACAGCTACTTGGCATCCGAGCTACAAATGACCATGGACGATATCTTGGAATACCTAGTATATGGGGTAAAACTAAACATCAGGCACTAGCCTACATCAGAGAACGAGTGAGCCATAAGGTCCAGGGATGGAGTAAATCCACCTTATCATATGTAGGTCGTGAAGTTTTGATTAAATCAGTCATTAACGCCATTCCAATTTATCTATGAATTGCTTCAAGTTTCCAATTAAAACCTACAAGGAACTTAATAGTTTGATTGCTAACTTTTGGTGGGGTAACAAAGTAGAAGCTGGCACAACCTTATGGAAATCATGGGAGTCTCTCATTAAGGTAAAGGCAAATGGTGGAATGGGCTTCAAGGATTTCAACATTATGAATGACTCCCTATTGATAAAAATAGCTTGGCATCTACAACATAATCCAAATGATTTATGGGTTCAAGTTCTAAAGAGTATTTACTTTCCAAAGGGGGATTTTGTGGATGCAAAAAAGGGATATAAAGCTTTGTGGTGTTAGTTGAGTATCATAAATGGCCTAGAATTCTTGAAGAAAGATCTACTTCGGGATATGGGAATGGGTACTTCTATCAGAATCTGGGGAGATAATTGGGTTCCCAATGTCACTTTTCCTAAAAGAGATCCTAGCGACCAAAGCTATATGATGCAGCATGGCAAAGTTAGTGACCTCATTGTTATGGCGCTTGGAACCTTTCTCCCATTCGTGATTTAATACCAGGGGACATTGTTTCTGCTATCATTAAAATTCCCATATCCTCTAATGGCATGCAAGACAAACTTGTATGGACAGGAGTAGAAGATGGGGAATGTACTGTAAAATTGGGCTATAAAAAAAGAAAGATTGCAGCATGAATAAGATTATCACAGCCATCTCATCTTGTAATCTTCATTCTGCATATTGGAAGCTTATATGGGCACTTAACTTACTCCCGTGTATTCAGCATTTCATTTGGAGAGTGCTCAGTAAAGTAGTAGCCACTAAGGAAGCTTTATTTAGGTAAAAGAGGACTTCTAAGCCATGCTGTCCTATCTGTGGAGATAAGGAGGAGGCCATAGAACACCACTTCTTCCATTGTCCCTGGACCCATTGTGTATGGTTTGGCAGTAGCCTCGGAGTGAAGATAGATAGGGATTATGTCGCAAACTTTAAAGCTAGGTGGCTAGAAATTATTGATGCAAAGCATGGACTTAATAGAAAGAATATTGCCCAAGTTTGATGGATATTATAGCTCATTTGGAAACAAAGAAATGGTATGATTATCAACCATATTGAACCCAACCCAATTCTGTGATAGAACTAGCAGACAGATCAAATAATGAATATTGGGACTCATGTGTGGTTTCCTCTGCCCCTGCTCATGAAAATACCTGTCATATCCATTGGAATCCTCCTCCAAGTGGATTTATAAAAATTAACAGTGATGGTGCTTATAAAGCAATTGGTGAGCAAGCATCTCTAGGAATCATATGCAAAGACAAGTTTGGTGACTTTAAATGGGGTTTTGTGGATAAGATAAAATCCATTTTAGCTTTTATGACAGAAGCACTAGTCTTGAAACGTGCACTAATGTTAGCTATAGACTTGGGCAACGATAAAGTAATATTTGAAACTGACTCCCAATTACTACATAAATGTGTGAGTTTAAAGCAACCTACTCTATATGATTGGAAGAGTCAAAACACTATTCATGATATAATAAATCTCCTAACATCATAGGTTGGGTTCTCTCTATCTTTTTCTCCTAGACAAGGAAATGCTGCAGCAGATCTTCTTGCAGCAGAGGCTTATAAGAGAGTGTGCCCTTTAGGGTGGGTGTTACAACTATCACTCTCCTTGCTCGCTATTTTGACTTTTGATGCACAGGTGGTTTTAAAGTCGAATGCTAGTCCTTCATCATCTGATTGTAGGATGGGTGTAGGCTAATTTTGCTGCTTTATTAGTTGTTCTTTTCCCTTTTATTTCCCTTCCCTTAGATCCACCTTTATTTTCTTTAATATGCTGTTGTTATTTCGCTACTGTTATGTGTTGGATAATTATTTTGTATGATAATAGAAATACGTTGTGATTAAAAAAAAAGTAGACTGCCACTTTCATTGCATCTTTGTTTGGTAAGTCAAGGTCTCAGTTTACCGGGTCTTGCAAAAAAAAAAAAACATAATGAAACAACTCTCTCCGACCAAAAAAAAGTTTGTTGACTTTGGTACATTGGCTTGTGATGAGCTTATCATTTTTTTTAATTATAAAGAGACAAGCCTCCAGACACAAAAGCATATGCTAAACCGATAAATATTCTATGGTCTAATAGAATCTCGTGCCAGTCTAGCCGAGTAGTCTGCGCATTTGATGCCTTATAGATTTTAATTTGCGTGATTATTGATCTTAGCTCTTACTTGGAACCACGTTTAGAAAAAACAAAATCCCGTTAAGTAGTTTTTTTTTTCAAAACGAAATAATTTCTTTAACATATTTATCTCGATTTACATAAAAGCACATCTCCACTACATTTCTAAATGGGCCGCTTAACTCTTGAACCTCATCATTCAGTGGGTGTGTCTTGCCACAGTCAACTGGGAAAAGGGTGAAGAACATCGATTGAGTCTTTAATGATATTTGGTTCAAATTTTGATTCTCATCATGATAAGCACTAACACCCTCTTTCGCCATCTAAATGTAGTTTTCAAAGATCTAGATTTAAAAGGTTTAATTGATAAAATTTTAAAAAAACTAAAAATTAAAAAATAACTTTATTTCAGATTTTGTGCACATTACAGAATTTTATTAGAAAAATAGAAGTTAAGGAAATTGAACCATCCATATTAGGTCTTAACATCTAAATTTTGGTGCTTATCACCCTTGATGAACGCTAAAAACTTGTTTTCTAACTGTAAACATATCTGGTGCTTATTGCAATAATCATGTTGAGGAAGATTATCTTTGGTCATTCGTATTTGATAGTGGAACCATATCATATCTTCGCCACACTCTCTCCACTATGCCTTCGATATTCTTCCTGTTCTACAAGTTAATTTAAAAAATAATTGTTTCAAACAAGTTTTATGTTTTTTCCCGCTTTCGAATGCAATGTTGTAGAACAATTATCCAAAATATATTTTTGTTTTTTATTCAAAATTTCTTTTAAAAAACAATTTTATAAAACTATTTAGAACATATATTAAGTTTAGGAACTAAAATCAAAATTAATTCAAAGTATATATATTAAAACAAAAATTGGTCATAAGTATAGGATCAAAAGATTTTGGTTTTCTTTCAACAACTTTTAATTTTGATCACTACGCTTAACGGTGATAATTTTCTCATTAAACATTTACTTATTTATGAAATTATAGAGATTAAAACCATAGATTTAAAATTTTGAGGGGTTAAAACCAAAATGTTTTATAAATTTGAGAGACTAAAAATCATATTAACCCTTACTCATGCTACGTTAGGATTAATACATTGCAAGTAAGATCAAGGAGCAAATTTTTAACTAATAATTTTTTAAATAATATTTTTTTTTTGAAAAATTGATAACAAAGTGATCATTGGTTCAGCACACATTAAAATAATTTTTAGTGAGATTTGGTTCAAAATTTGATGCTCATCATGCTAAGCATGGACAGCCTTTGTCCCTTTGCTCCATTTTTAGTGCTCATTGATGCATGGGGATATGTTGATATAGAAATTATAGAATAAACCTTAAAAGTAAAAGATTTGCTCAGCTACAATTTTAGATGAACTAAGTGATAGGAATCAAAAATCTATTTCATATTCTACATTCAGAGCCCACGATCATTTACAAGACATTGAAAGCCCAATGACAAGTTCAATGAGCAAAAGAATGAAGGAGACTTTACAAGTGTACAGAAAAACTAAATTGTATCCATTTTTGGAGAAGTGCAAGAACTTCCAAATAATTAAATGACCATAAAATGACATTACTAAAAGCATATTCAAGGCCTAAGTCGTTTAGTCTTTTGTTTGGTTGGTTTATTTGTTTAGTTCTTCCCGTGTGACATTTAAACAAGTACTTAAGCCCAAGTAGGCATTTTAGGATGAATTTTATATTATTTTTCTCATTTTATTTGTGTTAATTAATAATGGTGAGAAGTTTAAAAATCCCAGAATATTATTTTATTTCTAAGAATCATATTATCATATCTGATTTATCTCATATTATCTATTGATATTTTTTGTTTTAACTTCTTTGTTTTTTTACATAAACATGCCAAATTCGACACAACAACAAAAAAACTACTTAAATAACATCCCATGGGCTCTTACACTTGACCCACTTTCATGGAGGATATTTGACATCTCAGACAACTTGTCACTTGGAGGTAACCCTATTACTGTTCTGATTTCACTATCACAATTAAGTTCTTATGAACTCCTTGATAAAGAGGATACAGATTGTATGTAGAAAATGGAAGTACATATATATATATATATATATTCATGCAATGTTTGGTCTGAAAGACTTGATAAGGGATATACTGAAACAAGAATAGAAAGAACTTATATAGTATAATCCAAAGCTTGTCTCCATGTTTGTTATCAAAGATAAATATATATATATATATATAGAGAGTTCTAGAATGCTACAAAAAGGGAAATATATAGCATTCAAACAAAACCTATTCGAAACTTAAACCACAAGTTTGTTTTACTCACCACAAAGTCAACTAGATCTTCAGCGAAAATGGTCCATCCTGAGTACCAGAGTGACATAAATTATGGAATAAATGCATTCGTGATATATGTTCAGTTTTTTATTATATCTCTCAAACCAAAAATCCTATGATTGTAAAAATTATTTCATTTGAAAATAGACTAAAAGAGCTTTCCATTGGTAGGTTATTCGTTAAATTTAGAGTTGAAATGAGGCAGTTACAGATTTTGAAGTTTAGACTTTCTAAACTGTATTTCTGAAATACAATTTAGAAAGCATGCTTTATAAACCGTTTTAAGTCTAAACTTCAAGATGTTGTAATTTCTTCATTTCAACTCCAAATTTAACAAATGGCCTATCATTGGAAAGCCCTTTGAGTCTACTTTCAAATGAAATAATTTTCACATCCATAGGATTTGTGATTTAATAGATATATTCAAAAAAACATAACATATATCAGGAAAACATTTATTCCTAATATATGTTTGATTTTTCAGTGATATCTCTCAATCCAAATATCCAATTAATTTCAAAATTGTCGCATTTGAAAGTAGACTCAAAGGGCCTTTTAACGATTGATAATTTAATCAAATTTAGAGATGAAACAAAAGAGTTACAGTGGTTTGAATTTTAAATTTTTTAAACTGCATTTCTTAAATACGGTTTAGAAAGCCTACTTTCTAAACCGTATTGAAGAATTACGGTTCAGAAAGTCTAAACTTTAAAACACTGTAACTACTTCGTTTCAGCTCAAAATGTAACGAATGACCTATCCATGGAAAGCTCTTTGAGTTTACTTTCAAATGAAATAATTTTCACAACCATAGGATTTTTGGTTTGAGAGATATAATAAAAACACTGAACATATATCATGAATACATTTATTCCATATATATGTTTGATTTTTTTATTATATATCTCAATCTAGATATCAAATTGATTTCATTTAAAAGTAGACTCAAAGAGCTTTCCAACAATAGGCTATTTGTCAAATTTGGAGTTTAAATGAAGAAGTTATAGCCTTTTGAAGTTAGACTTGCTAAACACTTTATTTAAAACACAATCAGTTGAACTTAAATGCATTCGATTAAATCACGACTTTCTAAACCATTTCTTATATGAATGGTTTAGAAAGCAGCATTAAAGCATATTTTCTAAACCGTTTTAAGTTTAAACTTCAAAATGCTGTAACTTCTTTGTTTCAACTACAAATTTAGCGAATGTCCTATCGTTATTGAGTCTACTTTCAAATGAAACAAGTTTTACATCCATAGGATTTGTGGTTTAAGAGATATAGTCAAAAAACGTAACATATCAGGAATACTTTTATTCTAGATATATATTCGGTTTTTTGATGATATCTCTCAATCCAGATATCCAATTCATTTCAAACTTGTCTCATTTGAAAGTAGAATCAATGGGCTTTCCAACAATAGGTATTTGTCAAATTTGTAGATGAAATGAAGAAGTTATAGCCATTTGAATTTGACTTGATACTTGATTTAGAAACTCATTTGATTTAATAATTTTCTCATTCGAATGAAATGTCTCATCTTCAACTTATTTGAATGAATGATTTTATCATCGAATGAGTTTTACACTAAAGAGGAGGTTTTCATTCGAATAACGCATGCTTTATTCGAATGAAGACAAACGTCCATTAAAAATCTGTTGCTTCAAGTGAAAAATGCTACGTTTTATAAACTTTCAGGGTGAATCTGGTCCCAAGAAAACTTCTGAATATACAATGCTCTAACATATATAATTTCGTGGCAAAAATGCTACTTAACTGTTGAGGGTTGGAAATGGAAAAAAGTTTAAGTATGATTTGTTTTTAATAAAATGATAATTTTCCAGTTTTTTTAAGGATCAGGAGGTTAAATGGATGGTATATATACAGTGTATATATATATATATATTTGTGTGGGGGTGGTAGTCTTGTTTTCTTTACACGTTCTTCCGGAAAATACATTCGTTTTAAACACATGAATCCTCCTATTAGTCATATTTGAAGCAATGTTGGAAAATAAATATGGGCATATATCCTAACAGGAATTTAAACTTTGACTCATCATGTTTGAGAGGTTAATCCCTTCCTTTATATTCAATCCGGGGATGAAAAATAGTCCTTTGGTCCTTAATCTAGAACCTGATTGAGAAGTTGATTCTCATCATCTAAATGTAAGACATATTTATTATATTTATCAATTTTTTCTCAAATTACACTTATTAATACTCCTAGAACGATAATAAAGTGAGGGATAGAGAAAGAGAATTGAAGAAGATAATTAGATTTTTTTTAAAAAAATGTAATAACTAATTTCATAATTAACATTCGTAATCTAATTTAACAAGAATTACTCATTGTGCAAAAAAAAAAAACTGAATTGCATAAATGGGTCGGTAGCCTGCCACTTGCTTGGTCTGTGCCAAGTCAATGTCTGAGAGTTTATCAAGTCTTTGAAAAAAGACAAATGAGTCGGTAGCCTTCCACTTGCTTGGTCTATAGATGAAACAGGAGTTTAGTGGACACTCTCTTATTGTGCCGTCCTCATCTGGTGAATGTGAGCTTTTCACTGGAACCAGCCTTTGGGTATCAGCGCCACAGTATTCATTACTAATAACAGGATTAATATCATTTTTTATTCTCAAGTGTGTATGAGATTTGGTTTTGATAATTTAAGTTTTAAAAATATGTTTTTTGTCCCTATGATTACATAAGGATTTAGATGTTTAATAGTATTCATTAATGTCATTAAGTTTCGAGAGTAAAACCAAAATCAATTCAAAGTATATAAACTAAAACCCAAATTGGTCATAAGTATAGAAACCAAAAGATTTTGTTTTTATTCTTATACTTTCAACAACTTTTAATTTTGATCCATACACTTAATGGTGATAATTTACATCGTTAAATATCTACGACCTTATGAAACTATAAAGATTAAAACCATAAATTTGAAACTGAGGGGTTAAAAGAAAAAATTACATAAATTTGAGAGACTAAAATTCATATTAACCCTTACCATTATTACGTTAGGATTAATACATTGCAAGTAACACCAAGGAGCAAATTTTTAACTAATAATTTTTAAATAAGAAATATTTTTGTTTAGACAACTGATAACAAAGTGATCATAGGTTCTGCGCACATTAAAATAAATTTTAATGAGATTTGGTTCAAATTTTGATGCTCATCAAGCTAAGCATCGATAGCCTTTGTAACTTTCCCCCATTTTTAGTGCTCAATGATGCATTGAGATTTGCCCGGATACAGAAAGTATAGAATAAACCTTGAAAGTAAATGATTTGCTTCAGCTACAATTTTAGATGAACTAAGTTATAGGAATCAAGAATCTATATCATATTATACAATTAGAGGCCACGATTCGTTACAAGATATTGGAAATCCCTTGGCACGTTCAAGAGGCAAAAGAATGAAGAAGGCTTTACAGGTATTGATAAGAGATATATTTGAGACAGAGGACCCAAACCAAAAATGTAGAGAAAAGCTCAACAATTCTATCCATTTTGGGAGAAGTGCGAAAACTTCCAAATAATTAAATGATCTTAAAATGACAATACTAGAAGCCTATTCAAGGCCTAAGTCGTTAGTTTACTCTTTTATTTGATTTGTTTATTTGATGTATTTCTTTAGACTGGACATTTAAATAAGTACTTAAACCCAAGTAAGCATTTTAAGACAACTTTAGGTTATTTTTCTCATTTTATTTGTTTTAATTAATAATTATGAGCATTTTAGAAAGCCTAGAATATTATTTTATTTTTTAGAATCAGATTGACATCTATAATCTAATTTATCTCATATTATCTATTGATATTTTTTTTGGGATTTTAGATGAAATATTTATCTTTATTTATCCTACTCATAGGTTATAAATACCTATCTTGAGTAAGCTATTCTGGAGATTAGAGTTAATAAAGAAACTTTTTAACTTCTTTCCTGGTAGCATTACTTGTTCTTTGGTATTCTGAATTGAATACCTTGTGGCTTATTCAGGTTATAAGTGTTTTTTTATTGAATACCTCATGGTGTTTTTGTGAGATATTGTAAAGATTATTTAGGAGATTTTTAATCCCTGTATGCTTCCCTAATGCTAATTCTCTAATCCTAGACTATAAAAAGCATCAAAAGAGGTGATCAAACTCCTACCATACAACTATATTATATCTAAAATATAAAACACAAGTAAATACTTTCCAAAGAAAAACTTCTAATCCTTAACTAATGATAACGGAATACAATATATGATATTTAAATAAAAACATATTAAGATGCTATCTACTTAAATGAAAAACAATGATAATAGTGTGGATGTCCATAACCTTTGTTTCTTGAAATTTTGCATTTAAAGTTATAACCTACAACATGGCTCCTTGCGGGATTTCTATAGTTAATTTAATAATTAACATTCTTAGTCTAATTTAACAAGAATTACTTATTGTGCAAAAAAACAGAATTTTTTTTCTCAAATTACACTTATTAATACTCCTATAACGATAATAAAGTGAGGTGCCAAAAAATTGAATTGTATAAATGGGTCGGTAGCCTGCCACTTGCTTGGTTTGTGCCAAGTCAAGGTCTGAGAGTTTATCCAAGTCTTTGAAAAAAGACAAACGGGTCAGTAGCCTTCCACTTGCTTGGTCTATAAATGATACAGGTGTTTATTGAAGACCAGAAATTAAAGAATTGTTCACTTGTGGGCATTCCCTCTTATTGTGCCGTCCTCATCTGGGTGCTTGTGAGCTTTTCACTGGAACCAGTCTTTGGGTATCAGCACCACAGTATTCATTACTAATAGCAGGATTAGTATCATTTTTTATTCCCAAGTTTGTATGATAAAAAATATGCTACTAATATATTTAAAAGATTCTTAGGATGACTTAGAAAAAAAAGACTTTAATCATGCTACTCCTCCTCCTCCTCTTCTTATTTTTGTCCTAAATGTAAGACATACTTCCCATATTTATTAATATTCCAAATTATCCCTATCGATACTTTCTTAATGATAATCAAGTAAAGGAGAGAGGGAGATAATTGAAGATGATAATTAGGGTGTTTTAAAAAAATACATCACAGTAACAAATTTAAATAATTCATTTAATATAACAAATTAGTTAAAGATGTGTTATATTAAGCATCACATGAGCACCTAATTGGAGACATGCACATTCTTTCATTTCTAAATGAGTCAGCAGCCTGCCACTTTCATTGCATCTTTGTTTGGTAAGTCAAGGTCTCAGAGTTTACCAGGTCTTAAAAAAAAAACTTAATGAAACAGCTGTCTCCGACAAAAAAAAAAAACAAAGTTTGTTGACTATGGTACCTTGCCTTGTGAGCTTATCATTTTTTTTTTAATTATAAAGAGACAAGCCTCCAGACTTGAATTTTACAAGAGCATATGCTAAACAGATAAATCACTATGGTCTGATAGAATCTGGTGCCAAGTCATCTGCCCATTGGATGCCTTAAAGATTCTAACTTGCGTGATTATCAATATTCGCCTTATTTGGAATCATGTTTAAAAAAGCCAAAAGTCCGATTAACAATATTTTTTTTATAAAAAAAATAATCTCTTTCACATGTTTAGCTCGATTTATGTAAAAGCGTTTATTCACTGTATTCTCAAACGGACCCTTAACTCTTGAATCTCACCATTCAGTCGATGTGTCTCTGGCCACAGTCAACTAGAAAAAAGAGTGAAGGACATCGACTGGTCTTCAATGAGATCTGGTTCAAATTTTGATTGTCATCATGATAAGCACTAACACCCTCTATCGCCATCGAAATGTAGTTTCAAAGATCTAGATTTAAAAGTTTTAATTGATAACATTTTTAAAAAATTAAAAATTTTAAAAAAAAAACTTTATTTCAGATTTTGTGCGCATCAAGGTAATTTTATTAGAAAAATAGAAGTTAAGAAAATTAAACATGAACCATCCATATTAGGTTTTAACGGTGTAAATTTTGGTGCTTGTCACCCTTGATGAACACTAAAGACTTGTTTTCTAACTGTTTAAACATATAAATTTTGGTGCTTATCATCCTTGGTGTTATAAATTTTGGCGCTTATTGCAATAATCATATTGAGGAAGATTATCTTTGGTCATTAGTATTTAATAGTGGAACCATATTATATCCTCGCCACACTCTACCCTATGCCTTTGACATCCTTCCAGTTCTACAAGTTAATTTGAAAAATAATTGTTTCAAACAAGTTTTATGTTTTTTTCCGTTTTCAAATGCAATGTTGTAGAACAGTTATCCAAAATATCTTTTTGTTTCTTATTTAGAATTTATTTTTAAAAACAATTTTATAAAACTATTTCGAACATACAAAAACAAAAGCGCTAAATTACTCTCTCCAGTCTTTAATATTGACAACGAGTGGATACAATTAGGGGTGAGTAAAAAAGCCCGCCCGGCCCGCAACCCGTTACTATTGAGCCCGTTTAAACCCGTCCGATTGTAACCTGTCGCGGGCGGGTTCAAAATGGGCGGTGCCCCATAAACTGGGCGGGACATGGGCTCAACCACGGGGAGCCCAGTACCCGCCCATTATACCCCATTTGTTTTTTTCAACTCACCTCACATGCCAGAAAGTCAACAACTCTTTAAGCCCAATCTGCTTGTTCAAGGCCCAATCCTCATTGTCCAGCCCACACAAGCTCATCTAATCCAATAAGAAAAACACAACCCAGACCAGAAGTCCAGAACCCACTGTCACGGGACCATTACCCTCTCCCCCAAAACACGTGTCGTAGTGGTGCGCAGCGTCCCGCTTTATATAGCCCAGCACCCTCCCGAGCCTCTCCGATGTGGGACTTGTGACATTCTCCCACAGCCATTCCACGAGCGACCTCGCCGCGGGAGCCCACCGGCAACCTCGCCGACGTCCGGAGGGTCCACCCGCACCGTTACCCTCTCCCCATTACTCTCTCCCCGCCGAC